>JAUMHR010000072.1:6813471-6838974 GCA_032361145.1 Enteromius fasciolatus | reverse complement strand
GACCCGGCGATCGGCTGAATGGATTCAAAAATGCTAAAACACATCTGTATTACTCTAGGGATGTTGGAAAATGAGCCTATTTCCAAAAAAAGTGGAGTGTTCCTTTAAGCAATGCAACTGATTTCAACATTATTAATAAAAATATTTTGTACAAACCATGTTATTTTGGTAATAAATTTTCATTTTAAGATTATTTCAAAAATTATTCAGACACCAGAGAATTTTTTTTTTAATAGTTCATGTAAGTGAGGATAGCAAAATAAAATATACTGACATGGACCTTTTTTTTTATTTTTATTTTTTACATTTTTGTAAGTTATCTGACATTATCAAGATGAATTTGTGCTGACACAGTGTAACTCTTGTCAGTTTTTTTTAGCATTTTCTGAACTATAGCAAAAACACTGATAATGGGAAAAAAAAGTTGGAAGGCGTCTAGAGGAAAAAAATGTGTGTGTGTGTATATATATATACACACACACACACAATATATATACTAACTTAAAAAAGTCCCCCTGTTGTATTATATCACATCATGAGCTTGTTTTGTATTTCCTCCTGTCATACAGAGGCCATCCCCAAGGAGAAGCACCAGCCCAGATAAGTTTAAGCGTCCGACACCACCTCCCTCCCCAAACACACACTCTGGAGTGCAGCACCCTCCTCCACCACCACCACCCGCACAGCCGATGATCCACTCCTCCCACTCTGTGACATCACAGAATCCCCCCTCTCAGCCTTAATGCATGCACCATGCGCTACCTTAAGCTAGGCTGCTCCAAGCTAGGCTACACTACTACTACTATGACAACAACTCTGTGATCTTCCACTGGGCAAAGGTTGGAAGAGATTGGAGCGGATATGGAATTAGAGGACCGTTGAACTGGGGAGTGGAAGGACTGGGAATCTCAAAAGGGAGAAGGTGTAGATGCTTGGCCAACTGACAGATCCATAACCAGCCCCATGCCGTTAAATTTTGTTATACTTCCTGTGTTTTTTTTGTTTTTGTTTTTTTTCTGTAAAGTGATCAAGCTGGTTCAGGAAAGGATGGGAAGGTTGCTCAAGAGGGTTGTCAGCTGCATATGCCTGGTCTTTTTTTTTTTTTTTTGTGGGAAGATTTATTTTTTTCTCTGCCCCCATTAAATCTTATTTGTTTTAACAGATTGACTGTTAAATGTAATTGAAATTTTCCATTTAATAAACAACTCAACACTCAGTTGAATAAATCTTTATGAGTGCATCTTCATAGAAGTCGAAAAGAAATCCCAGCACATTTGCCGTGTGTGCGCGGCAGTAAAACGTATTTCTTTTGTTTTATTGTCTGTCTGTTTGTTTTAGGCCGTTTTTGTTTGTAAACAGACGTGTGTGCGTGTGGCTCGTTGGCAGCATGTAGATGGTAAAGAAGACAGACTGAAATGTACTGAAACAGCACTCGTTGCCTCTCTGCGTGTGTATTATAGTGGGATTATAGTGTTTGTGTGTGTCTGCACAGCCATAGAGGTTTCCCACGACTGCTGGTCGGGGACCAGTCTCTCTGCTAGAATCCAAACATGACCCACTACGAAAACAAAGTCCGTACTGGTTTCTGATCAGCAGCTCAACCTCTCTCGGAGCCCTCGCTGTAAAGTGAGTGCCCTGAACGCTTATTCGGATGGCGAATTTTGCTTAATGCCAGTGTCATTTAACACCTAAACATGAACCGACATGTTGATGCAACAAAACATGGTACTGTTGAACAATTAACTCAACATGATTAAATGCTTGTACAAATAAATCTTGTGTGTGTGATTTTATTTATTTTCATACCTGAAATGTGTGCAAGTTTAAGTTCATCTCATAGCGCTGTTTTATCCTCACTGGATTTTTTTAAAGGATTGGTAAAAATACTGTTATTTTTGAAGGTTCTTCTCTTTTTCAGTCAGATCCGAGGGGAAAGGTTGCAGAAGTCACGAGTGAAAGGTCACACATCCTGCTATTTATTTATTTTTCTCATCCCGAAAAAATGTCATTGTAGCCAGACCCCTTTCTGCATAGGAATACATCAATTAATACATTTCTAAATTTTAATTAATAAATAAATGTAATGAATAAATAAAAAAAGTATATATGTATAATTATTAGTGTTAAATTTCCAGTTAGGTTGGCTTAAAAATTTGATGTCCTTTAGGTTTCAGTCATTACCAAGATGTCTTGATCTGTATCGCAGAGCACATGTACTTGTAGTGTCAATAAGAGTTATCTACGAGTCGGATTATGTAACATTTAACCTCTTATATCTGTTCACTGAGCTACTAAAGAGTGAGAACAGTAACCTGTAAAACACATTGCCTAATTTTTATGTCTCTGATTATGTCTTGACTGAAGCTGTTGTCATTGGACGACTGAATTTTCATTGAGACAGACAGATGACCATTCATGACATCAGCCGTCTTAAGGTGTCGGGTAATATTACAAACCTGTTTGGTACTGTACATCAATCCCCCACCACAGTTTTCCAGCCTAGTTAGCAAACTCTTTCTCACACACACATCCAGTGGTGTGGTAATCCCTGCACAAGTATTTCAGTGTAAGCTGTCCTGTGCCGCTTTCTCTCTGGCAACGGCCACTCTCACCTGGTTCAGACCGGTTCTGTCCAGCTAGGGTGGTCAAGGGGGTGAAACCGACCCTCAAGTTCTAACATTACTGACAGATTCGAAGAACAATTAAAGTCATGCGATTCAGTCTGTTTGGGTTATGAAAAAGCATGTATAGATATACCCATGTGACTGCGTTAGCAGGTAGGGAACAAGCAGGGGTGCTTGTAACGATTTACATTTTATTTTGGTACATGTGAACCTATAAAACAAACAACAACTAAATTGTGAAGCTCTACAGCAGTGATGAAAGTTTCGGAGTAGGCATGTCTTCTCTTACCGTTCCCTTGGTTTGCTGTTGACCTGTTTCAGAATGGAGTGGCAAAACAAGCTTGTCAACATCAGGAGATGCTGTATGTGTAAGCAAGTCGATAACGGAGAACAAGAGGGAAAGGGAAGGGAGGGATCACACAGGTCACTTGAGGTCTATGTTCTCCTGCCATACTATAGTCGAGTCAGCATTCCTGAAAGAGGAAGCAAAATCTCGTAGTAAACATGGAGATCATGTCACTCTCACAGCTTTTGTTTTCCAGATTCCCTGTAATATTGCTCATTACGCTTCCTCTGAAATAGGATTAATCTATTTAATTTAAGAAAAACTAAAAAGCTCTTAAGTATGATTAGTTAACATTACTCAACAGCAAATCCAAACAAAATACAATAAGCTATTTCTGCTAAGACTTAATCTTCTTACAGTCTCATTCAAATTGAACATCAACACCGAGAGACAGTTAAAGCTATAGAGGAGATGTACAATAGCTTTTGGACACATTTGACTAACTTTTTTAAAATTAAAAAACAAGAACAAAATTAACTACAGAGTGAAGGAAAAGAACCAACCCAGCATGCATGGGAACTACTTCAAGACTGTTGGAAAAGCATCTGAAGTGGCTACTTGTGAAGTTTTGAGAGATTGCCAAGTGTGTGCAGCAGTGTTAGCAAAATCAAACTGCGGCTACATCTAAAATTGAAAAACATAAAACAGTCATTATTCATTCTTTAATATGCTCATTTACTATTTAATTGTTTATTATTGTAAGAAGCTATAATAAAGTCTGAGTGGGTGTTTAAACTCGACTGGTACTGTAGATGAACTCGGTCTGTCCATTATGTCAAGCACTATATTTTCTTATTAAGCAGACTTTTTAATCCAAATGTAATCTAGAGCCAAAGGTATGTTCCTTCCAGAAGTATCCCAGTGATTTCCCAGATCCCTGCAGGCTGCAGCCATGCCACATAAGAAGAAATGTTGTCCAAAAAGGTGATATGAGGCAAATGCAATTAACTGTTCTGTTCTCTCTGTCTCTCTTTCTGTTCGCTCTCTTTTCATGTCAGAGGGGATTACAGAGTCAAGGTGGGGGGAAGACCGAAGCTCTTGTTTTATGTGTGTGTGGGAACCAGTACAAGCACAGAGCAGGAACAGGATCTCGGTGGGCTTAGAGCCCAAGCCGTCTGACCCTCGTGCACTCACCAAGCACAAAAGTTCAGCCGACCACCCAGAGATGAGAGATGTAGAAGGGTGGGAAGAAGTTTAAACCTATGACCGTACTTTAGTCCTATATGAGGTTTGCTCTGTTGCAGAGTCTGAAAATGTCCTTCAATATCAGCAACCGATGTTTGCGCCTCGATACCTTTTATGTCATTTATTTTACTGCCTCCAAATAAGTGAAGTATAACATAGAGGTTAAAATTTATTGTGATGCAAAACTCCTACAGATTTCATTTTTATTGCATATATTATAATAGTTAGCATTGCAAATTCTACAATGTATTATTATTATTATTTATTATTAATAATAATATTTTTTCTCCAACATTTACAAGCAACAGTATAGTTTTTCTTGGACGCAATATAAAACCTTAAAGAAAGCAAAAGCGAAAGAGATTTAGTTGTTCTTTGCTGAGCCGGGCCCAGCCGGCTGATCTCTCCGTGACTCACGAGTCCAGCCGGTGAGAACAGCTTCAAACTGGTTCTTTATTTCACGGGATACAAGAGCGCATGCTGAAAAAAAGTCATGTCCAACCTTACATGTGCCTTACCAAGTAGGCTACAGCGGAGAAATGGCGTTGTAATGTTGAATGCACCTGTCCTGTAACCACTTCTCTCAGCTCCTCTGTTGGTAAGGCGCACGTTTTGCTAACTTTTAAATAAAAATAATAGTGTCTAATAAGCATGGGCACCATAAAGCATCGACTTGAATGTTTTGCTATAAAATCAAAAATCTGTTAACTTTTAGGTGGCGAACTGCAGTTGAAGAGAAACTTTGGCGCGCTTCCGTTTGCTGCTCTTCGCGCGCTGGGGGTAAAGATGCTTTTGCGCGCCGCGAATGACGCCGGTTCTTTTCACGACTGCGGGATGTCATGTGAAGCGGACGAATTTAAAGGAAAAGGGGCGATATAAAGGCAGTGCGGTCAGTGGTCTCTCCACCTTCGAGGTGTGGTCTCATTCCAGAATTGTTCAAAACTAGGCGGCGCGCGATGCTGAGCTCAAGAAGGTATTCAGCAGAGAAGCGCGTGAGACTGGCCTGGTCTACCGGGCACGAGCGGTTCAGCGCACCGCGCTCTCCAAGCAAGAGCAACATCCACATCCACCTGCCGTAAGTCTCACACAGTTTTATGTTTTAAGTTATAACTTTCACACCTTATTCTGGTAGTTGACAAATAACACGCATAGGTTTGTAATTGGTTTAGATTCGTTTGAATAAGCAAAAATGACCATTTTTAGCCTAGTAACTGGTTAACAATTGAAATTTTCAATTTTGTATTTTCAATTGTATTTTTGTATACAACGAAACAGAATAAGTTACTAATTTTTGTATAAAGTTTAAATATAGGATTGCATATTAGACTATTGCATAAATGATAGCATGTCACACTGCTGTCACTGTGACGTGAGCTACACTCTATCAAACTGATGTTTCTCCCTTTCTTTCTGAAGGTCTGTGTGCCAAGTGAAGTCAGTGTACGATCAGTGCTGAAAATGGGTGCTGTTAAGGGTGAAGGTGCTTTAGATGGTGGATGGGGATGGATGATTGTGGTGGCCTCTTTCATGGCCCAGTTCTTGTCCTTTGGATCCCCCCAGTCTGTTGGGGTTTTGTACCCCGAGTGGCTCAGTGCCTTCCAGGAGGGAAAAGGCATGACAGCTTGGGTCGGATCCATGGTGTCTGGTGTGGCACTCATCACCAGTGAGTACTGATCATTTCTCTCTCTTATGTGTGTGTGTGTGTGTGAGAGAGAGAGATACAGAGAGTTTGCAGGTTTCTAAATAAAAAGCAGCCTGTACAAACAGTAAGAGTTCTGATGCTGTTATGTAATGCACATTATCACACATGCGTCAACATTTTGAAATAGTACAAGAGAAAAAAGAAAAGTTACTTATTCAGTTATAAACATAATCTGTGAACATGACTATTTAACTTTGCAAGTAAAACTGTAATGTAAGTTTTACATCTGCTGGACTTTGTTAGATTTATACTATAAAAAAGAAAAAAGCAGTCATGTTAACACTTTACAATGTCATGTTTAAAATTAACTGTGGAATATATTTTTTTAAAGCATTAATTGTTCATGGTAATTAATAAAATTAAGTTTGTGTTAAAAACATAGATAACTAATGTTAACAATGGAAACTTTATTGTAAAGTGTTACCACAATAACGTGCCAGATAAAATCATGTTAGTATGTCAAGCAATTGCATTGCAATTTCGTCAAAACATGTCCTGTTTTTAGTTGTCTACCTATTTTTAATAGACAAAAAATACTAAGACAAACCTGTTTCTATGTTCTAAGTGTCCTACATCTAATCTGACAGATAACCGAACACACTAAAAAAATACTGCTCTTTTTCCCATAGAATGCTGCTGACTCAGTGTACTGACTCAAAGCCCTCTTCATAAGACAACATGCTGACAGATAGAGAAATTATTTACTTGTTTATATGACCTTCGTGTACTACTCGGTCATTGCTGTCCGCATTGCAGCTGTCAAACTGACAAGTCCAAAAGAACATCCACTAAACTTTAGTTTAGAGAGTGAAACGGGGGGGAAAGAGTGTAAGTGTTTAGGTTTGGACGGTGTCAGGTTTTGTTTACAGACATAGCTGTATAGTTCATCGTCACGGTAGGAAAAGTCATGACAGCACATAGCTGTCAGGGACATGGTTATGTGCGAGCATGAGTAGTGTTTGTGTTTGTGTGTCCTGGTCATGCTGATTCAGAAGAAGAGTGATTTACTAAGTTGTTACTTAGCTGGTCTGTGAAAGCAACACACATATATCTTATTCAGTACTGCCTAGAAGGAGATGTCTATCATGCTCCAATTGATTCCTGATCAGACACACCTTTGAAAAGATAGTTGTGCTAATCTGATTATACTGGCTACTTTATAATTCATTGTTTCATTCTGCTTAAATGAGCTCTGGTTGCTTTGGATTGGATGGTTTTGGTTCAGCTGTAGTTTGTCCATCCATACTGATATTGCTGGTCAGTATAAAGTCCTAGTTTTAGTTTTTTTTAGAAAGGTTCATATCTTTGTAGTGTAGTTCAACATTCAGTTGGCTGGTGTTGGGTAATAGTAAGTGAGTTTAAGGGCTTTTGGCAGTGATGTTAGGTGATATAATGTTTCCCATACCAGACAGTACAGAACCTAATGAGCCGTCAAAATAAAGAAGCTGAAATTATTTAGTCTGGATGGCACAAACACACACAGTGTTTCCACTAGATACTCTCCAGAGTCCAACCATTTTGGCCATATTAGGAGCAACCCAATGCTGAGTCATTTGTTATTTCTAATGATAGATAGACAAACACATTCTCTTCACCACTATATATGACAGGGTCTATTTTTGTGTCTGTTAAGACCAAGTTGGAGTGAGCGTTTATTTAATAGGACAACATGGTTGTTGGTTCTTTAAGGAGACATGGTACCAATAATTTATTGTGTAATAAATCTTAATATTAGACTAGTACAATATGTATACTTTTAAATTATTTATTATATTATTTGATATTGCCAACATTTGTATAATTCAGGATTTCAGGTTATGCTTATTGCCAAGACAAATAATGTGCATTGCCTTCGCATCAGAGTTCAGCACTGAAAATGGTGAATAATTAAAATGAGGTGAAAAATGAAATAAAGCACAATGATTCGGATCAAAAGAAAAGATTCAAAACAAAAGCAGCAAAAGTACATAAGGCAAAGATAACTTTTTTTATGGTTATTAAATTATTTATTTATTTAGCGTTCAGTAAGATATGGTTCCTGTTTCTCTCTTTGTAGGTCCGGTGTGCAGTGCTTGTGTGGATAATTTTGGTGCACGGCCTGTAACCGTCTTCAGCGGTGTGATGGTGGCTGGAGGCCTGATGCTGAGTGCTTTTGCTCCAAGTGTCTCTTTCCTCATCTTCTCCTATGGCATTGTTGTCGGTAAGATAATACAATTATCATTAGCATTGAATGAATATCAGTTTGCTAGTAGAAACCATTAAAGCTAATGAAAATGCCTTGTGTTTATCTTCTCACATCACATATTAATCATAAAGAGTGAGGGTAGGTTTATGTCCAGGATTCTCAGTAAGAACGGGAAGTGCTGTCAGAGTGTGCCAGGGTTGCTATTAATTATGATTATACAACTTTCAGTGACAGTTTACATTTTGAAACCATGGCACCATCACCGTTTACTGTGCAGACCTTTGATCATACACACCAACAAACCCACTGAACACATAAAATTGTGCTACCCACAAATACAATTGCATGATCAAGTTCAGTGGAGTTACTTGACATACACTAGAGTCATCCTAACAGTTTCACTTCCGTCGATGACTCAATCAGAAGTATATAATATATACATTATTAAAAATTTGCACAATTGATTCTGACTCATCAACGTCATACATACTTAAAGGGATAGTTCGACCAAAATTCTGATTCTGTCATCAGTTGAAGATATGAGATCAATGAAGATATTTTTAATGAAATCCAAGTGCTTTCTGGCCTTGCATAGACAGCGATGCAACTGAAACATAGTAAGTACAGCATTAAAATAGTCCATATGACATCAGTGGTTCAATCGTAATTTTACTAAGCTGTAAGAACTTTTTGAATTTGAATTTTTGGTTGATTACCTGCATCTCAGGCTGACAATGTCTATAATGTATAGTTACACTAAGGTTTATCAGACTGACATTAAATTAATAGTTAAGAGATTTTATGTGCGTGAATACATTCAAGAATATATTTATGTTTCTGTGTTTAAGGCATTGGCTGCGGACTTGTCTATGCTGCCACATTGACCATAACCTGCCAGTACTTTGACAAGAGGCGTGGCCTAGCTCTGGGCATTGTCACAACAGGTGTGGAATGGAATAAAATGTTTAATAAAATGTAAAATGATAGCTTGTAGTGTTGGTATTTAATTGCATTGAAGAACTATTAAAATATTTTTTGAAAATTGAGTGAAAAAAATGTATAAAATAAATTAAATATTTCACAAAAAATGGTGCAAATAGCAAAAAAAGCACTGAATGTTTTTTGGTTCTTTAGGTTAATTATGTTCATTGTTCTTAGGTACAAGTGTGGGCGGGTTCACTTATGCCACACTCCAGAATGAGCTCATTGAGTTGTTTGGATTGGAGGGCTGCCTGCTTATCATTGGAGCGCTGGCGCTCAACTTGATGGCGTGTGCTGGGCCTATGCGACCTTTGAACTTACCTGGTTACTACCTAAAACAGAGAGCTGCTCTACTGCGTACAGAGGAACCAGAAACCCTCTACACCAAACCTACTGCCATTATCATTGACTCTGATCTCAAAAGCACACCTAACTCGGCCGATAACACAGCCACCATTAAGCTTTTGATCCCCAAAGAACCCACCGAGCTGCAAGAGAGTGAAGGGGAAAGAAAACGTGGTATATTTTCCTCTTCAATTGTAGCACAAGCCATCAAGAAACGAATGCGTCCTTATGGACGTTACCTGTGCGAGACTGTAGAGCTCCTACAAGACCGTGTCTTCATGGCTTTCTGCATCGCCATATTCCTGTTCAGCTTAGGGGCATTTCCACCTGTGCTCTTTATGGAGGATGTAGCCCAGAGCGAGGGGCTTATTGACGGGATTGCACTAATACCCCTCGTCTCCATCGTTGCAATGACAGCAGGCATCGGTAAGCTGGTCCTGGGCGTCCTGGCAGACATGCAATGGGTGAACAGCTTGTACCTGTATGCCCTGACGCTGACATGCACAGGAGCGGCTCTGCTTTTTATTCCTGTGTCTAAAAGCTACATAGGTCTGCAAGTTCTGTCGGCCGTGGTTGGATTTTTCTCAGGGAACTGGTCTCTCACATCCTACATCACTACCAAGATCGTGGGCCTTGAACGACTCAGTCAGGCTCACGGCATCCTCATGTGCTTTGGAGGGTTTGGAATCACCCTCGGGCCACCTGTTGTAGGTAATGATTTAAAATGCACGAACAGAAAAGTACCAAGGAAAAATACAGAATATATATATATAGGTTAAAAGGAGTTTTCGAACACTTTTACTGATGGTGTCTGTTTTTCTCTTCTTACAGGTTGGTTCTTTGACTGGACTCAGTCATATGATTTGGCATTCTACTTCAGTGGTACTTGTGTTTTAGTGTCTGGTTTGTTTTTGTTCTTGGCCACTCTGCCTTGCTGGAACAGGACGTCAGAGGAAGGAAATTCTCCTGCAAAAGAGGATGTCAACACTTCTCAAAAGCCCACTCTTGACTGTGACAAAGTAGCCTCTGTGGCTTGAACAATATCTTAAAGGTCTTTAACTGACCTTGGCCATTCTTACCCGGTACGGTCTTGCCGCCAGGGGACTTCTCATGGTGCCAAACTTGTTTTGTTCAGTGCGAAAAGGTTTTTTACATGCCTCATGAAACTTGTCATTTTTCAGAAGGCATATTCATTTTTCTTAGATGCTTATAAAGACTGCCTCATTTTTGAGGCTTATATAGTGGTTCGCTAATAGTTTATTCAGTAGATTGTTTACTGGACACAGAAGCTGTTTTTTGTAGATCTTGATCACTTGAATTGTGTTAACTTTACTTTCTTAGATGAACGGTCTCCCTGTGTTGCAGGTGGATATCACCAACCTGTGAATATACATTTCCATTAATGAGAACATTTCTGACCGAAAGCTTTAGAGAATTCTATAATTTGTGAATAGGTTTTATTTTAACACTGCACTTACTATGAAAAAAAAGAAAATCCAAAGATTGCTTTTGGTATTTCTAGGGTAACGTGGACTTGGAATAGCACTTTGATGCAAGTAAATAGTAACTGCACATTATCTTTCTATTTTTGTCACTTTTTAACAGTTTTGTCAACATTTTCCTGTGCATTATCCACTTTTATTGTCTGTAATACCAAAGTGACAGCAAATTTAATTTAACTGGAAGAGAGAGGCCTTATTTTGAAATCGACTAGCTTTAGCCACATTTCTTTTTAAGACATACCTCAGCATGTTCTGCATCACTAAAGATTAGTCATTTAGAAATATAAGACAATGCTGATGAAAGAAAGAATGGAAAAAAAAGATGCAGAAAGAGTTTGAATCTGTGACATGCAATGTATTCACATGTGTGTGTCCGATAATACAGTCATCCTCCAGTTTTTTCATCAGGCTGGTCCCTGACAACACTGTATCTTTTATTACTGTATATGTGAAGTGCCAGTGTCATTATTTCATGTCAGTATATGTTGTAGAATTTATTATGTATAAATGAATGTTAAGAAAAGCCACTAGACTTTTGACCAAAGACTTGCTTTGTGTCGAGTAAACATTTTGACAGGGTGCAAAAATAATATTATATAAACTGTAACACTGTTCCCCTATAGGATGTATCTGTCTTGTTCTTTTATTGCAGTGAGTTTGTTTTATACTGTACTATGTTCATTTTTAAGTGACAATAAAAAGATTTATGACAAACATCTTTATAATCATTAACATCAGTAACCACCTTTTCCTTACAGGTGTCAGATATGGCACTGTTTGATCATTTGATGACAGCTTCCTGGTTCCTTGTTTAGTCTGTAAATCTCATTGACAATTTGCATTTTAAGGCACACAAACGGTTTGCTATAATCAGTAAAGATCTGTCACAGTAATCATATCTCTGAATTATGTTTATGTATTTACTAGTCCTAATATTTACCAGCTGTATTACTGGTGTGTGTGTGTGTGTTGTTAGCATCAGGAAATTTACCTTGTCATGTTGTTGCATACAAGATATTAGCATTGGCATGTTCCATTCAGAGCAGTGGAAAATAACAGGCAGATAGACGGTGTGTGAGACAGAGAGAGAGAGAGAGAGAGAGATGCCCTTATGTATTTTTAATGTGGACTGTCTGGTCGCTCAGTAAACAAACCCTATAAATACTTCCATGCTATTAATACTCTGGCCTCTAATACACCCTCCCACAGCCCAGGCCAAAAACAGAAATTATTATTGTCTACCAATAACAAATAAAAGTGTATATACAAACTGATTTAAGTTTGAACAGAAATAAAAATTGTAATGTCTGTAATGAAGCTTGACAGGAATCATCCTGATGCAAAGTTCAAAACAATCTATATTATCACAACAGAAAATACATCCATGATCATATCTGCATACATGTATTTTTATATGCTATTTAAATAAATATTAAAAAATAGACATAAAAATAGACTGACCTGACCAATAGCACCCTCTTTAGGATAAATGCCTAAAAGTTATTTTTCAGTAAGCGTGATAAGCCATTTGAAAGTTACTATTCACTTCAGCTGAAAAGTAGACTGGGCTTTACAATCCAGTGGAGAGGTATGTTGGTACAGAATCTTGTAAAACAAGAGCTCAACCATTCCCACTGTTCCAATGGTGACCAGAAGAGGGAGGCAGAGTGATTGAAGATTATACGGTCGGTTACAGTAATTACTCACCCTCGTGTTGTTCCAAACCCGTAAATCCTTCGTTCATCTTCGGAACACAAATTAAGATATTAAAAAAAAAACGTTTCTGGAGTCGGGGACATTTCAGTTGTGTTTCTGTCTATGGAGTGCCAAATGGCTCTCCTATTTTATTTTAAAAATATCTTAATTTGTGTTCCAAAGATGAACGAAGGGTTTTGGATCGACACGAGGTTGAGTAATTACTGACATAATTTTAATTTTGGGGTGAACTAACCCTTTTAGAATTCTATTAAAAATGTGCACTCCCCTAAGCATTGTAGGGGATGTTCAGAATTGAGGTGCATCCTTAACTGAGATGAGGGATCAATAAAACAGACTCACTAATAATTTCGTTTGAGTGAGTGAAGGAACGTCTCTAGAAAAGCGGATTTTAAAGCATTGACAGGATATCATAATGATGAAGAGGACATGAGAGGCGGGCGACTGGGCATCATCAGATTGACCGGGTAATTAGCCAATCATAGCGATAAGAACATGACAGACAGGCAGCGTTATAATATCTACAGAGTAATCAGCCAATTACTAGAATATTTAAAATATTATTTTTAACAATAAAACGACCAATTCAACAATATTAAAATATAAACTTATATTGTTATTATTATTTTTAATTTGAAATCCAGCCCTAGCTTACTGTATGTTTTTTACTATAAACTGTCTCATCATTTTCCAAACGTTGTCAGGTATTCAGGGTTCAATAAAGAAATGGTTAATTAGTACTTAGTTATGTCACCATTAACATTTTAATATATTTGGTTGCTGGTTTTGTTTTGTTTTTTGGATTGTGTTATGTATTTCTTTTAATAATTTTATTCTATTGATTGTTTTTAATTTTTTAAAATGTTTTTATTGTTTTATGGATTGTGCTTTGTAATTGTTAAATGATAAGTTTAAATGCATAATTTTAGGGTGACTAGAAACATTATGTCCAGGGACTATGGATGAAAAATATTTGGCTAATTCTAGTATGTCCCAATGTCCCTGTTAACTAAATAAAATAATAAAAATAAAAAATTATTATTATTTACCTGTGTTGTTTTTAAAATGAGTAAATGTCATCGAATTTCTCTAAATTGCACTTGGCATATTATGGCCTGTATCATTTTGCTGCCAAGAAAAACATAACTAGCCTACTTTTCAAGGTAATTTAAAAACTTGATTTAAATGACCTGTGGACAGATAAACATGCACAGACACATTACTGTACTAATATATTTATAATATATATATAAAATATATAACTCCAGGCCATTAGATAAAGTGCAAGGAGACAATGTTGTAATAAAAACGTACCATAAATTTAAGTAAATTACAACAGCACTTTTCCTTTCATTTATGTGCTAACTTTCTGACAAAAAGTAAACAGCATCAAAACAATTTTAGGTGTAGTGAAGAAATACAGATAAACAGACGCATAAGTGAGAACCTTATAGCATGAGCCAAGTGTACAGTCCCAAGAAAATACATATTAAACTCATCTATCCTCTCTTCTCCCTCTAAATCTCTGCTTTCCCTTTTACAACATTTGGTATCATCCCAATTGCCCATAAAATAGATTTATTGATGTTCCACCCATGGATATGACATTACAAAGATACAGAACAGAACAGTAAACATTTATAATGTTTCACAAAACCTGGAAATATATAACACAAAAATAAGTCACATTCAATTCAGACATTAAAATCTGTTTAGACAAGTTTGGGTAATTACGATCTTGCTGGCTGCTGAATGCATTCAGATATTAATGAGAGCATACTTACACATGATCAAAAAAGGTAAGATTTTTAATGGAATTCTCTCAATCAGAACATTATATAAATAAAGTATGACTGTATAAGGGAATAAGAGACTTGTGTTTGAATTAGAAGAGACATTTTCCAGACAATTACAACAATAAAGGAAAATGATTTCAGTCCTGTAAGTTTATTGTGTTACAACTATGCATTACTAAATCAAAAATTTAAATAATAATTGGAATCATTTTTAAAATGTGGATGCTACCATTGAGAATGCACTTGTAAAATAAATAAGTAGTAATGGATTGCACAGGACCCCTTTTATCATACAAACATATCACTCATGTCTTTGTGACAGACAGGCAAGTTATAAGGCCTGGCATCAGATCACAATCTTAACAGATTAGTTCTGAAAAACTACAAATTTAATAACATACAGTATTTCAGACAGTGTATCTTAGAAAATGCCTTGCGCTGATTTTATGTGTGTGTGCGTTTGTTTGGAAGGATGAGTCACAAAAATAAGCCACAGCAGAATGAAAAAAAAGAGCCTCCAGCACAGTTTTGTTTGCCCAGTAGATATTGTCAGTTTTCCCCTTTTAGGCAGTAGCTTGACAATATAAGCTGACAGGTATATTCAGATTTATTGTGGGTTTTAGCTTGCATTACTAGGGTTAGCATTATGGCTTAGCTAGCTGCAATTTCCAGGCATTTGTACACTGCCAGTACCTCCAAACTTAGCTCTGTGCCTCAAGGAAGAAGAGATAATGTTTCAAATGCAAGTGTTGCTTTTGACTAATTCATTCAGCTTTCATTGTGTTTGATTGGAAAAACGTACAAAGCTGAGAAATCTCCTTCTGCTTTATTGTCCATATTCCATAAGATTCCAAAGAGTAAAATACTTTTGCAATCTAAAACTCTACAAGAGACATAATCAGTGTGCATGAAATACTTTTATGACACGATATTATGACACAGAGATTAGAAGGATTCGGCCCTGAGAAATCAGATGGGTTGTAGTCACATCCTCCTTTCTGGATCAGAATCGACAGAATAAATCGAATAAGAATAAATATGCTTACTTATCCATTGACAATCTAATTAAATTGTCAAAAATATATTTTTAAGATTGCAAATGTATTTGTTTTGCCCTTTGAGGAACATTTTGTAATATATTTTGGCATTCAAAGATTTAGACACACTTTTCAATGTGATGTTTAAAACATGTATGTAACATAATTTGTTAATTTTTTTTGCCATTTGGGTTAAAAGGGTTTAGGGATGGCATCTGCATGAACGTATTGGCACTGGAGTGGAACAATTGATGCTGATATAAGCCAGGGGTCACCAAACTTAGTCTTCAGGGCTGGTGTCCTGCATAGTTTTGCTCCAACCATAATTTAACACACCTGAACCAGCTAATTAAGGCCTTACTATCCACCTTTTTCCTGATGTAAAAATGGGTGCTGCCATTTGTAAATTTTATGGTTATAGCTTATAGTCTCATCCGCGTCCAGCTATTTTTAGCTATACAAAACAGTTTATTTTTCTGCTTGATATTGAAAATTGGTGTATCCTATCATGTTATTTAATGTATTATCGTCATTATGAACACATTTTTTCTAACCTTCTTTTGGTGGCCGAGAGAGCTCAATGCGCTGCATTTGTTCCGTGGCTTTTGGTCAGAGCAGAGATGTTGTCGCTGAACTAAAAGGTGAGGGTTTTTTTGTGTTTATTTGAACAACCTGATCATACAGTATTTTGCATATTATTAGACTAATCTGACGAATTACACACTTATCTGTGAAACATTATTTTAATGCTATGTTAGCTAGAGTTACTCTCAGATGGGTTCGTCTCTTTTTGAGGTCCCCCTGAAACTTTTCCATTGTGGTCCGTGCTATTTGCGGCGCGTTACTGTGTTTGCAGCGTGTTCGTGTTTACAGCACGTTTCTGTGTTTGCAGCGTGTTCGTGTTTACAGCACGTTTCTGTGTTTGCAGCGCGTTCGTGTTTACAGCACGTTTCTGTGTTTGCAGTGAGTTTGTGTGTTGGCAGTGCCTGTGTTGTCAAACTGATGAAGATGTTTTCTTAATGTGTTGTCATTTTTTTCTGTTTGCAATTGTTTTCTGACGTTTATATCTCTCGGCCACCATACCTTCTACTGGTGAAAAAGCACTGGAACGGCAGTCAAACCCATGACTTCCCACCCGTGAAATCGTACTACAGGGTGGGCCATTTATATGGATACACCAGCATGGGCCATTTATATGAATACACCTTAATAAAATGGGAATGGTTAGTGATATTAACTTATATTAACTTTCTGTTTGTGGCACATTACTATATGTGAGAGGGGGAAACTTTTCAAGATGGGTGGTGACCATGGTGGCCATTTTATTAAGGTGTATCCATATAAATGGCCCACCCTGTAGATCGATGTACTCCCAGATCTGAGTTTTGATGCCAAATAACAATGGCAGCCCCTACGAATGTGGTGTTTATGCAAATAGTACACTAAAATAACAGCTTCTCACGCCTTATGTGTCATTTTTCCTCCTCCGTTTTCCTCAAATAAGCAAGGAAAGCACATTTGGTGAAAGAAATTATTGTAAATGAGCATAAGCCCTGTACGGTCCACCACGCTGATTTGTTTACAGTTACCACAATTCCTTGCGTTTAGGCAGTTTTGCGTGATTTGCCTGGAATGCTACAAAATCGTGAGTCGTGGTTCAAAGTTGTGACTTATGGGCTCAAAAACCTGCCTGGAACGCAGCATTATTTTCCACGTTATTTCCCTATAGCATCTAATGAACTGAAAGCCTCAGCCCATAGGCTTACTTCCGAATTCAGGAAAAAGGTGAATAGGTGTACTTGAAACTTTCAGGAAGGTGTGTTGAAGCAACTTGGAGTCTGCAGGACTGCAATGACAGCAGGTCTGCGAGTACCAAGGGCCTGTCCACACGAAGACACATTTGGTTGTATATGTAAACATTTTGCATCATATTGGCATTTCATTCAGACTTGAAACTGCTATTGTTTTGAAACCGGGTCCCAGAGTGGATAAATCTGAAAAGAAACCCTTTCATTTTTGCGTATACAGCAAATCTGTACATTTTGTGATCCCGCTATGCAATGTAAAAGCAACAACAACATGAACAAACAATGAACGGCTGTATTTGTATGAACTAACATTAACACAGATTAATAAATGCATTTTGCCATGTTCATCTTCTTGTTGTTGGATTGGGTTTGCATACAGCGCACACAGTTTATGCACATGCTTCAAGTCTTCTTCTCAGTTTTTATCTCTGTGGCAGAATTACAGCACCACATACTGGACTGGCATGTTTACCACACTGTTGTGTCGGTTTCAGTTGTATTGTGTTTACGCAGAAATTTCTTGAGACGGCACTATGTTTATGGAAGAACGAGGAAAAAAAAATTGGATAGGGAAAGTTCAGGCTTCGTGTGGATTGGTGACCCCTGATCTTAGCTAAACACTGGTTTTGATGTTTGGTTTAATTAATATTAAGTGACTAACCCAATTACACAGAGTTGTTTCTGAGTCTAAAAGATGTCCGTGACACATCAGTGTTAATTGTGGACATCGGAAAGTGTTCGTAGCTGTCCTCAAGTGGCTGAAAATGGCAGTGTAGCACCACAGAGGCCACATCCTTGCGGAAGTTGCTGTTGAGGAAGCCATATATGATGGGGTTGACGCAGGTGGAGCTCATGGCCAGCAGATGACAGAGTGAAAACAGCAGATTATGGTAACACACGGGCAGCGCCTCCTGATGCCAGTCCGCCACCACGTTAAAAGCATTTAATGGTAGCCAGCACACAGCAAATGCAGCCACCAAAGTGACAAGCATGACATTTATGCGTTTGCTGTGCATCACCCGCCGGTTTTCATCCTCTCGGTTGCGACTGCACTGGCGCTCCAGCATGCGCTGTCTGCGTTGCAGCCGCAGGAAGATGCGAAGATAGCAAAGTAGCATGAGGAGCAGTGGGAAGCAGTACTGGAATAGTAACAGACTGGTGGTGTAGGCTAGTTTGTGTCGCTGAGAGGGCCAGACTTCCAGACAGGCTTGTAGCTGACTGAGCGGCGCGGGAAGCAGACTGTATGGCTCACTGCTGAGCAAGTGGAACGCCAGGAAAGGTAATGATGTTACGCAGGCCAGCAGCCACACAATCAAGACGGCTATGTACGCCTGCGGGACGCTTGGCTTCCAGCCAGATGGATGAAGGATGAGCTGGTGCCTTTCAAGTGCGATCAAAACCAGAGACAGGACTGAAACGGTTACCGACACACACTGCACGAAGGGCATCAGGCGACATAGCAGCGCACCAAAGATCCAGTGGTCCATGAGTGTGTAAATCACTGTGAAGGGAAGGCAGAACACACTCACCAGGATATCAGAAACCGAAAGGTTGGCAATGAGGATGCTTGTGACATTAGGAGGGTCCCGCTGGTGCATAATAATGCAAATGAGGAGGATGTTACCAAGCAAGCCCAAAATAAGCACCAGGCAGTAGCATAACACTAGTGTAAGCGTCATGGAGCTTGATTGCCAGCAGGGGACATCAAGCAGGAACAAACTACTGTTGCTTTGATTGAGGCTGAGGGTGGAGTTTAAGAGCGCCTGCCACCATGGCATGTCAAAGAGAGCCGACGACATTGGCCACCTCAGGATAGCACCAAACAGCAAAGCATCTTGGGGGTCTGAAAATAACAAAGAGGTGCATCTAAATTAGACGTGCACAACCCTGGGCCACGCAGCATGCATTTCAGCATCTATGACACCATGGAGGCTATAACGGTTATTTTGGAAATAATGAGGACATAAAGTGCAAACATTTTTAAGGCAATCCCAAACAGAGACACTTATAGTACCATTTCATATAGTTCCTCTGAGACCTTTACATCTATGTGCAAAAGAGAGCTGGGCTGATACCATTGATCAAAAATAAAAAGGCGATCTCTTTGTTACTTTTTCTGTAGTTGGAAATAATGGGAAAGACATAAAAGAGAAGTGTGTGGGTGAAATGATACTGTGACCCTGCTGAGGGATTTGAAGTGCATCCAATTATAGATGTTCCTTTGGGGGTGGCCATTGATCAAGACCTGCAATGGCTCATAATGAGAATGCAATCAGCTTGTCTCAGCAACGTATCCACAGAGCGTATTGGAGACTGTAGGGTTTTATTTGTGTGTGTCTTGGGCATATCGATCTCATATCGAGTTTTCTATGGATAATCTATTGAAGCTCTGAATACATGCACTAACACACAGAGCTCACTGAATTCACTGCTCAACAGTTCTTGATTTGTCCGAAAAACTTCTCACATTCCATCCATCACCAATAGAAATTAGCAATAGCAATTCACCCTCATTGCTTTTTTCGTTAGTAGAACGTAAAAAGATGTTATACTGTATAATAATATATGTACAATATTCAAATATTCATCACTTTAAGAGAAAGGCAAAGCAAAATAAATCCAGTGGGAATAAACAAACGAAACTTAAGTCACTACATCAATGGTTCTCAAAAACGGCCAACTCAAAACAACCTTATATCAAAATTTTAACTATATATTTTTAATTATATGAAACTCTATCATTAGAATTTTTATGCTAATTGGGACTACGCAAGAAGTAGGCAGAATGTTCACCACGCTTATTTCCATGCACTGAAAGTGAATAGTGGCCAGGGGGCTGTTTCATTAAACATGTTTACCAAATATGCCAGGCTTATTTTAGATAGTCTGACTTATCTTGAACCAAGTCAGTATTTACTTATATTCCATAGAAAGACAACATACACAAATTTAAAACAACATGAGGGTGAATAACTGATGACAGCAGCACAGCCAATCATAATTTGCATGACATATTATTATGTTGGCGCTGACGCAAAAATTAAAACAAGAGGGCGGAGAGACTGATTATGTTGAATCCCTAACACATGAAAGAGGCACTAGTTCACCATATGTTCTCAGAAAAGGTTAGCCTAAAGTAAAAAGGCATACTTAGCTTTTGTAGGCCTTTCAGAGCTAGATGTGCAACAATGAGCACAATCATCCTTTATTTGCACAACAAATTACATTTTCATGCTTGGCTGTAGTCGTGGCTCTATCTCTTTCGATCTCTCTCTCTCTCATTCAGACATAATGAGATAATTTTGGACTTCCTGTTGTAATTAGGGTCCATTATATTATATTACATTTAATTATATAATAATATTAGAATTCTCTCATGACTAAACAGATCTGCTACTTGGCAAACACAGACACAAGCTGAGTCTAAAATCAGTTTGTTATGGTCGAATGTGTGGGCGTTCTTTCACACTTTAGCATCATTTCCAAAGAAACAAATTAACTGAAGGCCTAAAAACGTTTCTGGATAGTTTTAATGTTGCGTCATCTTTAAAATAAGTTGAAATCTATTAGTGTGAACTAAAACTGCCTGATGGGAGATAAAAGGTCCTGTAACACCTGCACAGGTGTTTTTATGTGACATTGGAAGGGAAATAGGAAGAGGGATCTCTTCCCTGCCTTACAACTGTATTCTTTTTTAATAACATCAAATGTTATTTTTCACCAGTGATGGGACTTGGAGAAAGAGAAGATCACATTAACCTTCTGCTCTCACTCTCTCTCTGTCAGTTTCATTCTCTTTTTCTCCCATTCATAATCATCCCAATCTCATATCATCTCCCCATTCCTCTCCTACAGGTGTGGATTTTCCCTAAGGCAGTTTATATGTCACACTGACCAAACCATAAAATACTCACATCTGCTCGAACACACAGACATTCTCACTCAACTATAATACAAACCATGAGCTCTAGATTTCAGCTGATATTAAAGCCTGGTGCATTCTGGGAGTCTAGATGGTTTTAGCTAATTACTTAAATAGCCTACTACATGAATTTATTTTTCCAGACAATCACAGATGCTGTTGTGCTGACCTCTGACCTCCTTTGGTTCCAGGATAATTGTAAACTCTTTTAGAAAATCATCTTTGCACATAACATTGTGGTCATATAGCCTACCCTATTTATGTGAAGTGACTTATCAGATGCAGAACATCGATAAAAAGGTATGAATTGAAGCCTGAGACAGCTTTTTATTCTAAGTCAAATATGGCACAAATAAAGCTATTAGTATCACTGAATCCTGTCGCCATAATGCCCACCTGCACAAATATACTGATCTGAGAAGATGTGCTTGCATTTACGTGTGCAAAGGAGAAAACCGCTTGTGTGTCCTCACTTCATGGCAACACCAAAGAGCTGCAGTCTATGTCAACATTGGACCCTATCCAACAGATGACTGTGGGTTACTACAAGCTTTTTAACCTTTCCGAAAAAACAATGCATGTGTGCATGTATGGCTAATTTACAACATCAATGTTTCCAATAGAAGAGCATTTGATTAGATATTAAATACTTAACCAGACCTCACTGAACAGAGAACAACTTCTTTTACTTAAACACACACAATCATTCACGGATGCTTAATATCACCAAGTCACAGCAAATCCAACCTCAACCACATAAAGATGCTGCATGCAATAATGAAACTGTGTCCTTATTAAAATGAATACATTTGAATTCAACACCTTGAATTGCAGTCATCTTTGTAAAAAAGCAGTTTAAACAGCTACACATGCAAAATATTGTATACGCATTATTCATTTTGTAATCACTGAATATATCATGTACGAACATGCAAAAAAAGGAGTTTAAATAGTTACACATGCAAAATAGTGTATACACATCATTTATTTTATAATCATTGAATATATAAAATAGAAACATGCATATCTGTGTGTGCAGCATTTCAACAACTCACCTGTCTTCTACGGCAGATTGCTGTCAGGCAGTCGGGGAATAAGCACTCTGATTCAGTCAGCTCCAGATGTTCATCCTCAACTCCACCCCCCCTCTCTCTCATCCTGGTCTTCCTCAGAGCCCACATCCTTGCAGTGTGTTGTCTCTGTAGTAACTATTCTGCTGGGCTTTACACTGCATAATCCCATGTATTCCACTGTGTTTTCTGCCCACTTGTGATATAAACGATGTACTGCATCGGGATCTTCGGGATGCAGTTTATCAAACGCGCACGGGTCCCTCTAACATATTTTCTTTGAAACACAGTAACAAACGCAAATGTACATTTAAGCTGCGAAAGCTCTATTAACAATAGCCGAATTGACATGTACCATAAAGCCTATTTACATAATAAAATGTTGGAAGATTTTGTGTCCCTGTCCTGAAATTATTCAGTTGACAAAAGCAGGTTTCATGAAATATATGTACTAGTTGCAAGAGGATTCAGGTGCGCGCCAGAACAACTTTGGCGTCCATTGCGCGTTCCGCGTTCTCATTGGTTGGTTGGAATATGGGATTTGTCATGCCAAAATTGTTTGACGACAATAAAATCAAATACATTTTTGTGTGTCATTAACAGTGCAAAAATTACATGGTACAAGCCTATAAAAAAAAAACATGCATAAAATTGAGTGTATGTTAGATGTTTTTCATTTGACTTTCATTAAGAGTCCCACTGTTCCATCAAAATATTACAAAATATTTCAGAATTTCAAAAAAACTTCTAGAATGTTCCCATGCTTGCAAAAGCTACATATATCAATAAATTAATATTAATAGAGCCACCACAAAATTAGACTTCGACTGAGGTTAAATACTAATTTAAAATCATAAGATATAGTTTAATAATAGGGCCTATATATGACCGGAAAAAAATAAAAGTAAAAATAGTAAATCTTAAAAAGTAAAGAATACAAAAATCAAATTGTAAACATAAATGTTATTGAATACGTTGTTTTATTCTGTGTTCTAAACTCCTGAAACACTGGTGTCTTATTTTTTAGAACAGTCAATTCGATTTGAGAATGAAATCAGTTAAATTTGTGTGTGTGTGTGTGTGTGTGCATGTTTATGTGGACACAAATTTGTATAACGACATGGGTATGACATAGGTATTATAATATAAAGGTGATTTGAGGACATTTTGACATTTTGTCCCCGTAATCCAAATTTAAAAAACATATTAAATTGTGTTTTTTTTTTATCTAAAAGTGCCCATAGTTTCCTGTAAGGAGTAGGTTTAGGCTCAGTGTAGGACAATACCACATACAGTCTGTACAGTATAAAAACCATTACGCCGATGGAGAGTCCCCATAAATAAAAAACAATACTATGATGACCGGTATTAATCTTTCTTTGATTTTATTGCAAAACCCCTTTAATACGTTGATTGCTGCCCACTTGTGGCAGGAAAGGTGCACTGCATGTTATCTTGAGGTTCTTTTATGTAGGCCTGCTGGAAAGTCTAACATTAACGCAAATTGCACTGGTTAGAAATGCACAAACAAGCACAGATGCATGCTCTTAGGTATGTTTATTTAGAATGTTGTTTAAATCAGATTATTTAACAGGGTGTAGCCTGGTTATTTATTTTGCAGTTTCACTGTCCCCCGCTGTGCTGTCATCAGCTATGGGCTGAGTATTGCTGTTGTCAGTATTATGTCTGTTTCAACACACAAATATACAACTTGAGTTAAAAATGTTTAACATTTTCGTTGAAATGTTAATTTAGACATTATAGTCCATTTAAACATGACTGCAAATACTCTCAATCTTATTGATAAGTAAAAAAGAATGGAACTAACAGGTCATGGCCTTGGAAGTCAGCATATTGGGTGAAACCGAAAAGGTCGTACCAACTGTCACCTCTCACCTCAGCGGTGGTTAAAACAGTAGTAGTATCACTGAAAATATATAAAGCACATTCTAAAACATTTCGTGTAAATAGCTTATAAAAGTAGTGTGCACTGAGCTATTGATTCTACCCCCTTATATACACTGTAATTCAAAACATTGTACTGCATATACTGTAATTCAATAGATTTTTTGTTGTTTGTAGGAATGTGTAATATTTGACATCCAGCTGTTTTAAATTTTTTTGACTGCCAACTCTTTAAAATAGACCTTCATTAAAACAACAAAGAAACACTATTAAAGTGATAAAGAGATGAGAATTATTCTCAGTACAATCATCAACATTTCAATTTTAAAGTTGCACATAAATATTAATGTTTGGACAATTCAAACAAACAAACAAAAACAATAGAAACTCATATAAAAGCACACCTCGTGAGATGGGATACAGTTTTAGATTAAAAGGAACTAATTTATCTAAAAAACGGCTTTGCCAGTTTTAGGGTTTTGAGATAAAACAATTTCTATGTGTTCTATGTTCTATGTGCTGCTCAAGATAGACAAAATAGACTCAAGAGAGGAAGAGGAGGAAGAAGAAGCAGCGGAATATTAATAGTAACGCCAACAATTTGAATGGAGTGCTTGGCCCCGTAATTGCTTCTTGCAGCTATATTTAGGGGACAAGCACTCCAGCAGCAAATTTAGGAGTAATATGATTTAATGGCTTATCACTTTTGACCAACTGGTAGCGCTGTAATCAAAACGTTTGCACATACAAAGTTTGGTCTAGAGACACAGCCCTCAGATGCAGTTTGGCATTCTTGGCAAATTTGGAGAAAATCAGACGGTCTAGAAGGAGTTTGAAAAAGTAGGTTTTCAACACAAATCAAAATGGTGAACAGGAGGTCCAGCCAATATTGACAAAATTAACATTGGTGTTCTCGGCATGATCCAAGGAATCCTGCAATATCAGTTACTAGATTACCTTATTACAATAGGCTAATATAAGCAAAGGTTATTAGCTTTTTATTTTTATACATTTTATAGCCTAAGTATTTTTGCAATGAAAAGCTAATGCATCTGTAAAATTCAGCATTTTAGATCATAATTCAAAATGCCTGACATGGGATAACTAGGTATCATTCAACTCGGTATGGTGAACCGAATGTAAAGACTGCAAAGTTTTGTGTTTTTTGGCCAAAGCAATCAAAAGTTATAATCAAAAATATGCATTTTCTATATCTCCTGACCACTAGGTGGCACAGCACCGAAACACAGCAGGTAGTCACAAAGTTTGATGTCAATATGTCCAAACTGTTGCAAAGATATATGCTGCGTCCGAAATCGCCTACTACCCTACTATATAGTAGGCGAAAAACAGCATGCGAGGCGAGTAGTATGTCCGAA
>JAUMHR010000072.1:6753700-6768156 GCA_032361145.1 Enteromius fasciolatus | reverse complement strand
TGTGTGTGTGTGTATTCATGCTTGTGTGGCCAGTATGACCTTATTAGCGGTTTAGAGAGATGTGTGAACTAAGTCTTAGAAGACCACCAACAGTGAACCCATCAGAACCCAGCAATCAATACAGACACACGTACACATACACACACAGCACTCATGCAGAGTGCCGATTGCTCTCTTTCATCAGCCTACGTCATAAATATCAAAGCTGTCAGTCTCAACCGGTTATGACAGCATCGCATGCACGCACCCACACTGCCACTTTAACAGGGAGAGTGAGGCCATGCCCCTCTGATGCAAACATCAAGGCCTTTAAATAGATTTCTCCTATCTTTTATAAACTATAATTGCCATTTTTTAAGCCAATGGTTCACAAACAGAAGGTTGAAGCATCAAATCTGTATCCTGAAGCAACACCAGTGGAAAAAACACTCCCCTAATCTTTGATATAAATGCAAAGTGACTGGAAAATATCTGTGTGCTTACAGTATTTTTCAATTGGATACACACTACTGCAGCCATACACCAAGGCATCATTGCTCATGCTAATGTGGTGGAAACAAACAAACACATTCTTATTGCCTTCCCACCATTTGCAGTTCTGGTGCACTGTTCAAAACCCCATGCACTACTTTGTGCTCATTTCTCATTGAGAGTCCTTAAATAACAGTGACATATAATGCAGATTAAGTCATCTCACTTATACAAAAACAACCAACATTTGTCTATTTCCTAACCCTATTACTAAAACCCTTTTTTCCCATTTGTTGCTAAATGTGTAATTCCCTGTGATTCTTACAGGATCACTTGTTTCTAGCAGCTGTGTGTAAAGACTCAAAATCTTATTTGTCATATACTGTACACACATAAAGAATACACATAGTCAAAAAGGGAATACATTCTAAGCAGAGCAACAAAAACAGTATATTCTCAGCAAATACTTAAGTTTTTTATAAGATATGCAGTGTTTCGTAAGATAGATAGATATCTATAGATAGATGTGTGTATTTTGAGGAAACATTATATTATGTGGGTAACCAATGGGTAAAACACACAAGAACGTCACATTATGCAAGAATTTCTTCAGCTGATCATTTGTAGTTAATAAACCAAACTAAGTCCCATAAAGCTGAACCACAAAAGCACCCATCTCTGCTCTCCTCACCTCCCTCTTGCTCACCCCCATATTCACTAAATGCCCCTCCGGGGTAACATCGGCACTGTTACTGTGTGCCTGAGCCACATCCTTCTGCTTCAGCGCCCTTCTGTTCATAAACCTCATACATAAACAACATCAGTCATGGCTTTTGATGGACCACAAGGCACATTTTTGTTGTGTTCTTGGGCTGGATGAATTTCTTAAGATCAGAGAAGTGATGCTTCCAAATGCACACTAGGAACAGTGTCACATTGTCTGGTTTCATTATGTTGCAGTGCATTTTTTTATGTTAAGTGCCTCTCAGGGGTGAAAGTGTTTACTCTCAGGGGAAGGTCTTTCACTCTCAGGGCCTGCAGAACATGCTCTGCGTCTTACATCAGTGGCATTGATGGAGGTATAATGTGAAAGGTTTTAAAAGTGATTTAAAAGTCTCACAACAAATAGACTGTGCGAAATGCTATGTTCAAGTCTTTACAAAGAAGTTCAGAGTTCGCATATTGCAATACCAATGTGTATGATTTGGGTCAGAATAAATAACAAAATAAAGAACAAGCAACCCCACATTAGATGTGCAATTGAGTGCATTTTATCATCTGACACAAAGAATTGTGGAAAATGTAGTTCATAGTTAAAGCCTGTTCGATGAGGAGCAGGCATACTACTGTATTGTTAAGTAAAACTAGATCCATAAAACATTTTCTCAAAATAAAAGCAATGGTAACTATGTAAATAAATGTAACAAACGTATTTTATTTTAACTTCTAAAAGTTAAAAGTCTAAAATTAACAATAACAAACACTTAAACATACTCATACTAAAAACACACAGACACACACACACACACAATTAAAATTGCAATTAAAATTTAAGTCTTTATGGTGTTTAATTTGCATCCCAACCTTTTTTTAACAGTGAGCTATACCTGTACTGTTTTAATAGTAATACAAAAAATAAAACCCAATAAATGTGTTCAATAATGACAGAAAGACTGTCTGTGTTCATCTTTTGTATGGGCTATTGATGCAAAGTACCATTTTATATTTATCAAAAAAAAAAAGCTTTTATGCAAAGAAACTTACAATCAAGGTTCATGTTGTATTCAAGTTTCATACATTTGATCAATCTGCCTGTTCCGTGGGAATCAATCACATGACCTTGCCGTTTCTAAAGCCTTGCTCTCCAATTGAGCTACAGGAACAATAATCGTTTATGTATAGTGCAATTGAAATAATACTAAAAAATAAACTGTGTTCTACAGAATCATTACATTCCTTCAATAAATAAAAAAACCCATTTGATTTTCATGTTTTAAAATGCTATAATATCATAATACATGCACACAGGCAAACAGAAATGAACAAACATAACGTGCCACGGGAGTGCAAAACTAAAAACAAACAGACATCTTGAGGAAAAATAACCATGAAAACGCATATTCCCTCTTCCCCAAACTGGCTGGCCAACTGGTGTTTTAAAATCTTGCTTTCACACCAAAACAGCTGTCAGTAATTGGCAGCGGTGAAGACAGAAGCTCTCTCATTGGTGGAGGTGGCAGAGTGTGGCCAGGCCAATTAGAGAGTTATCAGTTCCTTCATTGCCCATTGGACACACTCCCAGCTTTCTATCTAGCGGGATAGAGATCAGTAAAAACATGCAACAAATGGTTCAGAATAGTACTGCTCTCAGAAAAAGAGGCTGTCACTGGGATAGTACAAAAAAAGTAAAAAAGTACATTTTGTACCTTATTTTCACGTGAATAGTATTTTAAACTTACATATTACTACTTTATGGTTACATATTAGTTTATAAAGTGCAAATATTAGTAGCTTTTGAATAGGTGACATCTCACTTTTTCCGTTTTTGCACATTTGTTTTATGCAAATATATGCTCGGAATGACATTTGTCAAAATATGCAGAATATAACGAGAGCACATAATCAAACGTTTGTTATTTATTTTTTCTGGATGCCACCTATTGAATTTAACATGTATGTAATGAGGTCATACAGTATGTAGGATACTAGCATACTGCTGTTTGAAATGTACTCTGTGTAACATCAATGCATAATGCAAGTTGTTTAATATATAATTTACAATGTTTATAGCCACTGAGTACCAAATATCCAATTAAATACCCCAGAAGAGATTACCATCTCTGGATATTTATACTTTATAGACATATTTTATGCACACTCTAAAGGCATACACAATGGCAGCAAGCAGAATGCAGGATTGAAACAAAAAATATGCATTGACTGACATTTCTTTTTTGATATCTGACTTGCAAAACAATGTTTTCTCCAGTGCTAAAACGAAAACTGTTTTACCTGGATCAAAAATTAAAAACATGCAAAATCTCGCTAAAACACCCAGACAGTCTGCAGCATACTGATCATATGAGTGACAGCAGGTAAAGGTCATCTGTGTCTCAACATCGGAGAAATGCATCTGAGACTTTATATCTGTAATTTGCAGAAATAACATGACACAACTGTGACAAAACTGTATGTTTACTGACGCAATTCAAATCCTTCAAACAACCGGTTCAGGTAAAACCTTAGAATAGGAAATACTTATTAACTATGCCTTTTCCCTAAATAAATAAAAATTTTGCTGCTTCTTAATAATTACCAGGTAGTTGTTAAGTTTAGGTATTGGGTAGGAATGTGGAATAAGGTCATGTAGAATACTAATGAATGGCTAATATTCTAGTAATATGCATGCTAATAAGCAACTAAACAATTTATGCAAATAAGAGACACTAAAATAAAGTGTTACCCTAAACTAAACTACATATTGATGTCGGTCATATGGTATATACTGTACACTACTGTTCATAAAATGTAATCATTCAAATATGATGAAGTCTCTACTATTATATTTTGGTTAATTTAATAATTAAATTGAATGCATCTTTGCTAATAAATAAATAAATAAATAAAATAATATATTTTTTATGACAGTTACAAAATAATTGTTTTCCCCAAAAAGTATTTATTTTTTCTCCAGTTCATTTAATTCAGCTATTCCTTTAATGTCGGACATAAATGATAACATACCTGTTAAAAATAAACTAAATAAATAAAGAACCGCTTTAAAGCATAACTTTTTATTCGTCTCATATTTGATGTTTGCATTGATTCTCTTACTCTCCTGTTTAAAAAAACGCTTTAAACAATCTTTATTGTATAAAACACTATAAAAAATAAAGGGTATTTGACATGTCTCTGTATTTTTTTTCATGTCTTACTTAAATATATTGTACTAAAAATAAAATTTTTATTGTACTAAAAAGAAATTCTCATTCAATGACCCCTTTACTGCAGTACTGAGTGTGTTCTCTTATTAGCATATGTTCAATGCTTAAATCTCTCCAAAGTAGTTTAGGCAACTCAAGAATGTCATGTCTTGTTTATGTGCATGAGTGATTTTCAGTGGTGTGGTGTCAGAGCTTGAACTGTTTCTGGCAGGTGACGTACCCTTTAGGGATTCCTCCTGAAGAGCACGTTTGATGTCGTGGTGTATGAAATGTTGGCATTTTACCTGTAAGCCTTTTCTTACCCTGTCTTTAAAGTTTCAAGGTAAAAGAACCTTAAGTACAAAAGACAGAAAGACTAAGAGAGAGAGCTGTCAGAGAGATACGAGATAAACTACAATCAATCACAACCACTAACCATCTTGTCCGTACAGCCAAGGTTGGCTCATAAAATACAGGTTTTCATAGCCGCGGACATCAAACGACTGTGATTCCTTTACATTTTGTTCTCCATAAAACTGAAATTTTACTGGTGCATTTATACATTAGGACATCAGTCTTTTATTTACACTCTTCACTTCAAGGCATCGTCAAAAAACTGGCAGGAAATTTGGGTCGATATGAAGAAGCTCAACTTTAAGGGCTTTAAGTGTTGAGTTCACACACACACACACACACATCTCCAGCTTATCTGAAAACACAGAGCAGAGAAATGTTCCATTAGGAAAAATAAACATGTCAGATTTGTACATGAGTCAACACTTACAATGAAATAATATTTTAAAAAAAAGTTGTCAAGGCTGTTGGAAAGAATGTGTGTGCCTCTGCACTAATGTGTGTGTGTGTGTGTGTGTATGTGTAAGATTATCCCTGTCAGTTCTTTTATCTCAAAACCCACAATGCTTCTCTAAACTGAGTTTACAGAACAGACAGGTCTGATCCGAGTGAAGGCATGACGGAAAATTCCTGCAAAACTCTTTTAATATGGGATAAATCTCTCATTCTACATGACATAAAACCTTTTTGTCATCTTTTTCTGTTCCTTTATTTTTGCTCTCTCTCTTTCTCTCCTCTACGCTCTCTCATAAGCGAAGGAGGACGGGTGTGAATTTAGATTTTCTTGTTAAGATCGGCTTGTTTGCGGCTCAGTGATTTCACTGGTGGAGGAAATGAGAATGAGCTCGACTGAGAGATGACAGGACAGACATGGGCATAAACACAGACACCAAACAAGGAAAAACAAGAAGGCGAGAAACAATTACGCACAGTGAGCGATCCGGCGGGAAGCCGTCAGGACGGACAGATGGACAGACAAGCAGGCAGGTGAAATGCACAGTTTAAGAAAGGGCAGAAATACGAGGGCCTGCTCTGACAGGGGAGAGTAATTGTCTTGGAAAAAGAGAGTAAAGAGTGAGGGGAACCGTGAGAAGGTGGGATAGAATGGAAGGAGAAAGCGTTTCTGTAATTCAAAGATGAGATCAGACCCCTGGACCTTAAGCACACACACACACACACACACACCTGGAAACCTCACTCAACCTGACGGAGAGTTTTAAGCTCACAGCTCTGAGACTGGACACACGCCAAGCTCATTACAAACAGAGCCCCCTCCACCAGCTACCATCTCTCCCCCTCTCTTGTCTCTCTCTCTGCTTTTAACAGGTTACACCCTCTCTCTGCAGGAGGAACCTTTGGCCTCCACTGCGATGAGTTCTGTAATGGATAAAGCTGGGCTTATACACGCACACACATACATCTTGGTTTCAATGAAACCAAAGGGAATCATGCTCCTGTAATACTGCTGGATGTCCCCATGTCCCTGAAGCCCTGAAGGGGATAGATAGATAGATAGATAATAGTAAAAAAAAGGTTAAGAACTCACTAAACCCATTAAAACTTATGGTCAAAAAGATTTTTTTAATCTTGTTGTACAAACTTTATACAGCATATGAATGAATAAACTGTTTGCTCATATAACAAGACTTTGTTGTTGACTTTTGACTATTTGACTACTCAGTTTTTTGTACTGTTTTTTTTATCTGTCCAATATATCAGACTACAATCAAATGATAAAGCCACTAAACCTCAACATCATATGTTGTCAACATCAAAATTAATTCACATTATTTATTTATTATTTTATAAAAACATTAGACAAAATGCATTTTGTGACAAACTGGTGTTTAATTTGCTAAATTAAAATGAGCAATAAAATGCAATAACTGTGTTGCTGTCATGCCGTCTCTGAATCACCTGATGATACTTACCTGCCCTGGACGTAAGCCCGGTGTGCCAGTTGCTCTGTCGGAGGTAACAACCTTATTCCTATGCCTTCGTCTGCCGGCCTCTGAATCCCCGAGCCACAGACGGTTCACGGACTAACCTGCCTTTGTTGGATGAATCACCTACCTTGACACTTACCTGCACTGAGCACTGAATCCCACAAGTTCCACGCTTCCATAAGAGATTCACCTATATACTTACCTGTGTCTGCCCAGTGAGTCAGTTATCTAGCGATCAGGAGATCACTTACGTTATGAATTATATCCAAGAAGGACTGCTTATGTTGATGTTTTCTACCTTGCATGCTCAGTGGTGAGCTTATCTTTCTGTTCAATAAATACCTGACCTTCTTGAACTTACTCTGCTTGTTGAGTCTGTCTGAACATTACAGAAGCTCCGACCATAACCCTTCGCTGACACTGAAAATGATCAGCCCCGAGGAGATCCTCCACCGCCTCTTAAACAGGCTCACTCCTCTTCCCGCTCGGCATGAGCAACGGCCAGGAGGCCATCCTCCAGAAAGCGACGCCGTATGGAGTCAAATCGGTGTCAGCATCCCAAAGGCAAATCCAGATCCTCGTGGATTCCAGTCCACGTGGTCCGGGTCTGGAGCCAGATTTGTGGTGCGATATGCCAGCTTTATTCCCTGCGGATTGCGATACGCAATTTCCCGATCCAGTTCCAGAGTTATCCAGTGATTCAAGCCCCTAGATTACGGCCAGGTTACGGTCGGGGAAGTGGTGGGTAGGGAGGGGATTTCGCCATGGACTCCCGAGTATCCCGATCCGCTGTGGCCTGCCAAAGCTCCTGAGCCACCCTGGAGACGACCAATGACTCTGCCCCGTACGGCCTCCAGGGTGCCCCCCCCCCTCCCCTTGGGATGTTGCTAGGTGCAAGGACGCACCTTCCGAGAGGGGGAGGCGATGTCTCGCTGTCTCTGAATATGTGCGCTGATCCCAGCGCAGTCACAGGCAATAAATACCTGACCTTCTTGAACTTACTCTGCTTGTTGAGTCTGTCTGAACGTTACAGTTGCATTAGCTCATTTTAATTTAGCAAATTAAACAACATTTTTTTGTATGGTTGGATAGGTATATAAAATACAAAAGTTATATTATGTTCAAACAAAGAACAATCAAAATTTTGTTTCATAACTTTATACATTTTTTTTTTAACTTTATTTATTTATATTTATTTTATGTCTACAAAGCACAAGTTACTGTAATCCAACACAACATTAAAAATAAAATATATTTTATTTTTTTCGTTTATTTTAATGTTACAAAAACTTGCATATTTTTTACAAAATAATAATAATTTGGCTTTTTATCAAACAGTGGCTGTTAGTTTTAGTCTAACATGCAACAACCTTATTTTAATTTTGTAGAGTATTAAAAACAGCACACAAAAAAAACACAATATGATAAACAGATGATGTTTAAATCAAACACAATAATGTTTTAACATCAGAAGCATCTCCTCTGGTAAGGATCTAAATTTTAATTAATCCAGTTACAGTCAACAAAAAAATCTAATGTTGACCAAATGCAAATGATTGCAAACGAATTAAGTCAACTTTCATTTTACAAACTTTAATTGATTGAACACAATAACATTTAGTAGCAAAATGTTCAAAAATTGTTGCATTAGCTCATTTTAACTAAGCAAATTAAACAAGAAGTAAACAAGAGGTTCTGAGTACAGACTGACTGACATACGGATAGAAAGACAGACAGACAGATAAATAGATAGATAGTATGTGTAATGAATTGCACAGTAAGCAGTGTGCTGGTATTCCCTTCCTAACAGCCTAAATGTGTTAGAAACTGCATGCTTGTTGATCTCTATCATGACATGAAGTTGCATGTCTTGTGTCTCTGCAGCCGTGTCTGCTGTTAATAACATAATGATAGCGAAGAAAAGTGAAGGGTTATTTCTTCTGTGTATACTCTCAAAGAGTGATAATCTCCATCCCCCGCTGTCTTTTCCACACAAACGTGTGTATGTGTACACACACTTAGTGGTGCTCGTTCATGATGTGCTGTGAGAGTGCACCATTTCATCTGCTTTCTCTTTTGACATCCATTTAAACATCACTTGCCAAATGGAAAACACACATACAGACAGATTCAAAAATATAAACACTCATAAAAAACATCTTTTCATTCATAGCACCGTCTCACAAAGCACAGCCGAACAACAATGTATTGTATCTGAGGCCTCAAGAAGCCTGCTGTAATAGAAGCCATATCTGAACAACAAAAAAATTTAGGAAGTTTTTAAAAACAACTCTCTGTCTGTTCAAGAAAGCATTAGGGAAAAGAAGGGAGTCAGATAAAGACTTTGCTTTAAACAGCAGTGGAATAAACAGGAAGTTCATACTGAGTAACTTTCACTACTGTTCAAAATTTGGGGGTTGGTAATATTTTAGGTTTTTAAAAGTATCTTGTGCTCACCTAGGCTGCATTTATTTTGATCAAAAGTACAGTACATGTGGTAACATTGCGAAATGTTATTACAATTTATATTAAATTTTTTTGATTGCAAGTATACTCCAATATTCAGTGTCAAATTATCCTTCATAAATCATTCTAATATGCTTCTTTGTCGCTCGTACATTTTTCTTTATGTTGAAACCGTTTACTGTTTTATTTTTTTAGGGTTTTTTGATTAATATTATAATAAGTCATAATACTTTATGCATTGTAATACATTCTTTAAAAAATGTAATAGTTTTATAAAGTCATAATCGTTACCAAATATTTTGTAACATTATACATTATACAAAACAGTGCATCTTTGCCGAAAACAAATTTATATTAATTTCTATAAAGTACTAAAATCTACTCCCAAACTTTTGAATGGTATTGTAGATTTTAGGCATATTATTACCATTTCTCTGTATATTATTGGCTTTGTTAAAGATAATAATTTCAAACCGAATTAATAATTGGCCTGTATAATTTAGTGACTAACTCATAAAGTCAATTATGAAGAATGTGCAATATCATAAATGTGTTTTGTTTTAAATGAAACGGACTGAGTGAATAATATTATGACTCGTAATGACAGTTTTGTCCATACATGAATCAGTCAAGTCACTTGTCACCACCTACTTCTTTCTGGGACACACAAACACAGACAAGTGGAAACCAACATTGAAAAATCCCAGTGCTGCCAATTAAATTTGAGGACTGAAATTAACTGTTGTTCAAATATTTTTTAAAGTCAACATTTCTCTTTTATTCCAAATGAACGATGGTCGTTTTGACAGTGCAAATTGTCGTTAGTATGAACGCCCCTTTCGAATCTGGACAAATGAGGTATCTTCAGAAGAAGCATAATTAAATTTCCTTCCTTTGGGAACAGTTTTCACGACGGGAGCGCACCTAAGATGCCTACAGAGACGGCTCACTGCGTGCGAGAGACAGACAGGGAGAGATCAATAAGAAATGATGGCGTTGACGTCTTCAAACATTTACAGCAGGGTAGCTGGATGAAACATTAGTTTTAAAAACGCGTCCCATGTTATAAATCATTCATTTAACGAAAATGAAGCACAGTTCTAATGACAGCCTAAAGATTGGGTGTCCACACTGTGGAAATGACTGAATATGCATACTGATGCACATAGTATGCATCTAAGAGCCAGATGTTCACAATGACACACAATTAACTAAATGAAATGCTATTTGGTGTGACTACACCAGTATGTATGTGTCAGAATAAGCCCATTTGATATTCAAGCTTTTTAGCCACTGTCACCGGTTTTTGATATATGCTTTTGGTTCACTGCTTTCAGGGTGAGAATTCGCCACATAAATATATTTGTATATTGTTATTTTCTCCTTTCCGGAGATGAATGATGTGTGAGATGAATTCTAAGAATGAGGTGATGAAATGATTCAGGGATGAGGGAACAGAGTGATAGAGAGTAAGAGGGGATGGAGAGGTGTGAGGAATTTCGGATTCCCAGAAATCAGACTAGCGTGCGTTTATTTACAGTCATCGTGATTAGAGTTACTAATAGCAGAGAGCTCAAATATCAAAGCTCGACCTGACGAGATTGAAATTTATTATTACCGATACAGATGCAGAATTGATCAGCAAAACTTTTTGTTTTTTTTACATCAATAACACACGCACGTACACTCACAGATACACAGGCAGACAGACCGACTGACTGATACGCAGATCTACATTTGCGGATACTCAGGCAGGCTCACAATTAAAGGTGCTCTTTACACACGGCAGTGATCCAAAACATGTGTTTATGGAACGTGAGCTAATTGATTTTTGTTTTTGAGCGTGTATATGAGAGATATTACGATTCACTGTATGTAAGCTGTCTTATCGGCCTCACCACAGGTCAGCCCGAGGCGATCTGCCGCCTCTAATTTATGCTTCAGTCATACTGCAGATCCATCAGTATACAATCGGTGCAAAGCCAGTCGACCGGAGAAAGTCGAAATTCCTGGGATAAATTAAACCTGTGATCATGGAGTCCTAAAAAATCAAAGGCTCCAGTAATGCTGACCAAGAATCTATTGCAAAAATGAGTCTCTCTCATGTGCACACACACTTAGATGGGAGTCAGATGAGGGTTTAATTGGCTCCGTTGAATTAATTACATATTTGAGTACCGCTGAAGAACATCAGTCAGGATTAGCCACGGCGCGAGGGGCTTAAACACCCAACGAGAACCCGTTGAGCGCCGAACGCGGTTCGTTGCGCATTCGCGGTGCATAAGGATAACAAGGAAAAAACAAATAAACATTAGAAGGCTTTATTGCCCTCAAACTCACCTGAACCAGGCGATTATAGGGAGCTGAGAAATTGTAACACTGAGCTAAGGTAATTTGATGGAGTCATTATGGAGATAAAACTACGGGAGCATTTCAAACAACACCCAGGGGACGGCGCTTAATATTCAGTAGACATTTAGAGGAAAAACACCCTTTCGCATTCACAAAGCTATTGCAAGTTCTCAGCGCTGGTCATTTTTCCGCTTGGTTTAGAGTTTGTTAATTATGTGTAATCTTGGGGCAGGTTTACCTTAACGAGCTCCCTCAAGGGCTCTAAATGAGACCTTAACGAGAACCCTTGATTAAAGTTCCCTCATTAGCATATGCAGAGCCGTTCAAAGACACTATGAGCCTCCTAATGCTACAAAATACCTCCAGCTTTAAGGAACCGCAGCTTTCGGAGCCTCCCGTTCATCACAGGACTGTTTTACAGGTTTTAAACGTCTCCGCACACACATTCAGAGAAAATGAAAAGGTGAAAGAAAAAGTTAATCAAAACAGGGTGCTTCCAAATGACTTCAAGCCGTTCCAGGCATCATCCTATGTTAATATCTAATACATTTTTCAGCCGTAACTTCATTTGTTAAATTATCATGAAATTAGCTAAGTAATAATGACTGGCGATATTCTGCAGATGGGAGTTTAATGAGAGGGTAAGCTTCTCCATCCCCTGAGGCAAAGAGATCAAGACTTTAATGTTTATATCAAAGAGCGAAGAACTGTGATTTACGCATAAACCCGTGGAATTTATTCTTGACAGCAAAATAGAAGAATCCTAAAATTGCGGAGCTGCACACATCTGTGTCTTGATAGTGTGTGCATAAGAGTGAAAGATTTCTTTCTTTTTTGGCTAGCCTGAAGGATAGGTCATCATAATATCATTCCCTCTCATTCATACCGCGAAAGATCAATGGAATTCACTTGCTTTCATTTCTTTCTGGATCTTTCAGCGCAGACCTCGACTAAACGACAGACCTCAATTTGTTTTGTGCCAGATTTGAACATGTGACATTTTCAGGAAGGGGAACTATGAGTGTTAGCTAGTGAGCTAAAGGCCAGACTTTTCGCTCATTAGATGGGCTTCACAGGAGAGACGTGCTGTAGAAGTATTACCAGTAGTGTTTCAGAAATCAACTATATCCATAATTTTAAAGGCACAGTTTACCCCAAAATGAATATTTTGTCCTTTGTTATTCATGTCGGCGATGTTTTCCATACAATTACATTGCTTGTGAGCTTCAAAAAATTGCAATGCAAAAGCAGAGTCTGTGTGACTGTTCTTGTGAACCGAATCAAACATAAAGTGAAGAGATCTAAGAAGGAATCTTTAAGGAGTGCATTTCCTATACAACAATGTAACTCACTGATTAACCATTGATGCAATGTTGTAGTTAAACACAACATTTTCCCAAACATGGCTGAATCTCCGTAATTTGAACTGCATTTGCTTATCAATGGAGGTTAATGGATTGTTAATGACATGCATGTGGTGGAGTAATAACTACTGCTAATTAATTAATTTGAGATCTCTGAGATGCTGCTATGTTAAAAAAAAAATACAGAATTTACAATTTTTTTCCCCTGTCATTTTTCTTCATATTCGTTATACTCTGAGGTTCCCTTAGGTATTTATGCACATGCACACTCTACAAAATTCAGGCACATTGAGGATGTGGAAACATATATAGGTTAAAATGCATAAATATTTCAATATAGATTGTGCTGCATGTTATGCTTGCTTATTGAGCCCATATGTCTTAATAACAAGAAACTATGCTTCTAACCAGAGGTCGAGAGCTGTAGTTCCAACAATGTAAGTTTGCGACGCTGTTTGCGAATGCTCAGGGAAACATACATGATGACAGCGTTAATGTGCTTGGTCTTGGGGGAATATATTTGCTACCATTCTGCTTCAACAAGTAAAGAAACTTGCACACATTCACAACATGCTGAGAATGTACAGTATGAAACATTTATGTTATATGTGCAGCAGCATATTATGTCAATGATTCTGGTTTGGAAAAAGCAGATTCACAAAAATGATTGGGTCACAAATTAGACAAGCTACTCATCACATTAATGCACATTACAAAAAAAAAAGCCTGTTAAAAATGTTCACTCCCACACAATTTTACTGGATGCCTTTTATAAAGTGTACTTTATGTGGATCATATTTATTTATTTGTTAGGAACAGCAGTAAATAATAAGAAAATATTAATTGCTCATCAATTTTCAGCAAATATTCATATTAATACTCAGCAAAAGCACCAAAATCTAGATAATAGTCAAAAGAAAAAACAACAGTTATGATGTCTTTGTTTCCGTGGAATTTTTGTAAAATTGGCACCATAATGAGTCTGTTATTGATCCGACCAACAGACGTCTCACACTCCTAGATCAGAGCCTCTTTCTCACTGCCCTCAGAGACATATAAAGAGATTCATTTTCACCAGCGTTTGATCTCACAGATCCACTCAGAGCCTGAACGACAGGAGCCGACCGACACACTCACGCTCTCTCTCGCACGCATGCACACACGCTCGCTCATTTTCTCTCTGTCTCTCACAGGCGCACACAACCTCTCCATACTTTCATTCTCTCCTCTAGGGCTGTGAAGTTCTATCAGAGCTACTTCCTCTCTGAATTTCTGTGTTTCCTGTGCCATAGTGTCTGATATTTCTCATGTCCAGCGGCACACCGCAGGTTGAAATTGTTGTCAAAAGTCACACAAGAAAGAGAAGAAGAGAGATACGGGGGAGAAAGCAGATCAAAGTCTGCTCTTTATTTTACTGCCTTTGGACTAGATTTGCAGCTTATCAGGTTCACAACGTATAGGTAGAATATTATTACTTAAGGGTTGAAACATTTTTAATGTCATTGAAATATGAGTAGTCACAGAGACAGCTAGGTGACGAAAATGAGAGAGACAGAGAAACATGAAAGAGTTAAAAACTC
>JAUMHR010000072.1:6732922-6747510 GCA_032361145.1 Enteromius fasciolatus | reverse complement strand
ATTAATTTCGATTAATTAATTACAAAGCCTGTAATTAATTAGATTAATTTTTTTAATCGAGTCCCAGCCCTAATTTAAATATGTTTTCATTATGATTTCTTTAGTGTTATGTGTTCTTATGCCAGCAAGTTGAGTTTTTGGAAATTAACACTATTTCCAGCATTGTTACTCTACCTTGGTAACAGAGTTTGATGAAACAGACTTCGGACACCAAATGTACCTGCAGTTATAGAGTCACCCATATATACTGTAGTTGCATATAAAGTAATTGAAATAGTTACACTACTTTACATTAAATACAGTAATTTCGCATTTCCAAAATAACCTTCTTAAACCTGTATGTATGTATACAAACATTGTTTTTTGTGGTTTATGGGGACTCTCCATACGCATAATGGTTTTTACACTGTACAAACTGTATGTATTGCCCTACACCAGGGTTGCCCGATCCAAGCACCATTTAATATGCTTTTTAATCCTTTTGAATTACAAGGACATAGAAGTGTCTATTTAAACCACCTTCGAATTGTACAGTAATACCTTTGTCATACCCATGTCATTAACAACATTTATGTCCCCTTAAACCACAAAAATCAGTACACAAACACACAAAGCTTGTTTTTTGTGCTGTTGATTGCATTCAACCCCATCCTAGCATTATATTAAGAACTATTATCAGCCAAATTATTTAATATAATGTATGGGGAAAAAACGAATTGATCAATAATTAAAACTAACCCTTTGGTATCAATCTATCTAGCTCCTAATTAGTGACATATTAATTTAAGATAAGATCCGCAATCTAGTTATGCACTCTGCTCTCTAAAAGCTTCTACACATCAATAATTACTTGAAGAGACGAAAACACACTTTTACTCCCATGCACACACACACATACACAAACATATGCACACTAGTAAGTGTAGTCGGTTATCCCAGGCATATTAAATCCCGACTGAGCATTAGCCCTGCAGAACATGGCATGGGGTCACAGTAAACATTACAACAACAACATGAGCTGAAATAAAACCCCATGGTGAAGTATTGTGCGATTTTAAATCAACAGATCTTGACCCACATGTAATATGGGCTGTGCAAAATAAATCTCCACCACAGCAAACACACACATATATGAGAATCTCTCGCATTCCCTTGTTATCATTCACATATTCACAGGAGTAAGAAAAAGAGACAAAGTTGAAAAGAAAAATGAAAGAGAATTATTTCTGCACAAGACATTCTCTCATATAGCTGTTGTAAGACCTCCTCGAGCAGATCTCAGATCTTCTTACACAGAAACTCTGTTACCCATTCTGAAGTATTTTTCTTTAATATAGATATATACTTCAGGGCTTAACTGTAAAACATGTTCCAAAAAACCTGCAAACCTCTAATATAAACAGAAAATAAAACAGAGAATATAATATGTTTTGTTCCCAGGATGAAAATCAAGGTGAAGGCAAACTGCTGACTATTTGTTGGGGGAAAACATTTACTTCAGTTTTTTAAGAGTTAATTTTTAGACATTTTTTGTACCACATTTGTAAAAATTCTTTTATGAAAGATTACTCCAGGTCGTTACAGGCTAAGACTAATGGACCAGACGGCATGTCAAAATTAATTACTTTGTTGTGATTTGCACAGAACAGAGTCTGAAAGCTTGCCTCTTTTAGGATAGCAATTTTGGAAATTCTGGCAATAAAGCAAACTCATAATGCAAGATATGGAAGCATGACTGGTTCTCAACAAGCTCTATGAGAAAGATTTCTGTTGAGTACATGACAAAATAATCTAGTCTTTATGCAACTTTTGTTCGCTTATGACCTGCAATGGCTTTTTCTTTTCTATAGTTTTTCAACTCAACCTCAAGTTTTAAAACTGGATTAAACCGATTTCAAGACTGGATTACACTGATTAAAGACTGATGCAACGCAGACGGGTCTGTCTTTTCAACACCCTGTTGTTTTAATAATCATTAGTTTTTTTTTTACCAGCCTCTTGGACTCTAATATCTAAAAAGTGGACTAAAAGACTGACATTTGCTCTGTCCTATCTCTCTCTCCCATGCACTGGTTTAAACTGATCTGGACTCTTGTGCCTGAATTTATCGATTTTTTTTCTTTTTATCAGGCCAGGTAGAAGGAGGACTTTTACCAGGACACATTACATGGCCAGTAGCTCTTCCAAAAGATCTTGTGCAGTCCTTTGCTTTGTGTTTCATTTTTGACCCTGATCTGATACACTGAGCAAATTATACATGTTTTTACATACATCAGCAATTTAGATTTAAGTTTTTTTTAGAAGTGACTATCAGAGCTGTGCAATAGTGTCACTACAATTAGTTTAACTACATTTCTGAGTAGGGAGCATTACTTTATTGATGAAGCGGTGGGGTACTGCTGACAAACACCATAGCATTACATTTTCACTGACTATATTTCAGCAGTAAAGTTGCTTGTCCAGCTGTTTTGAATCAGAACTAGCAAATGTGAATCATTGAGACCACTTACACTCACAGTAATGGTATACTTTTTAAAAAAACACACAGAACACAATGAACACTGCATGAAGTGGATATTCACCCACAGTCCTTTCAAACCTGCAAATACATCCTATCCTTCGACAAAGATTAAGATCGTCTTCATTTGGTTCAACACCTGCAGCTTGTGAAAAAGCAAAAACACTTGAAGTAACAAAAATAAAATCCTATCCACCTTATGTTGCAATGCAGAATAAAGCTGCTTTCTGTGAGTGCGTGAGACTGCCAGTTGATTAGCGATTAGCCGCTATATATCTACAGTGCAGTAAATATATAGCAAAACTACTTGCACTAAACCAGTGCACTTGAATTTGAAGATAATTTAAATAATATAAGGAATAGTTTGCAATATCAAGCAGCATATAAAGGTTATTTTTGAGGCCATGTCCGATCTTACATTTAAAATAAGGTGAATAGATTGACCTCCATATAACATAGTATGTAAATCTGATTTCCATCTGGTGCTTGCATCTGATACCATCAGTGTGCTATGGTACTGCCACAGTAGGCTGCTATTTGAAAGCTAATTTTGAGAAACTTCTGCTGAGTCATACGAACAGGTCTTTTAGATGTGGTTGTGTATGACAGTATGCACCTGGCAAGCGGTTCATTTTTAACCACTCGCTTTCTCTCCTCATTTACACACACATCAATTCTTTGGAGATTTTTTTGTAATAAATATTATATCAAATTACAACTACTTTCAATATTTTATATATAAAAAATTCAGAAAATATTCATTTGAAATATCTGGCCGTATAGCTTGTAAGTGAAAACATATCTTCCAGCTTATCTTAACTATATATATATATATATATATATTTATTTATTTATTTATTTTTTTTACATTTTATTCATTACCTTCAACAAGTATAAAAACAAACAAAACCATAACCTGGACATTTTAGGCAATTTAGGACATGCCAGGGAAAAAGAGGATGTATAGTCACCTAACACTATTGAGTAAATACAATATAACCTAAAGCACAATGCATCTCATAAACCCCCTTTTTAGTCTGCTTGTCATTATTTGAATGTATGGTTATGGTGTGAATATAGACTTATGGTTCTAACACATATTGTTTTAGCGTTTCAATAACAGAGAGGCAGGCATCACTCTCTCGTTCTCTCTCACGCGCGCGCTCTTTTAATCCATTGCACATCTCAGGCTCTTCTTTTGATTTATGTCTATTAAGGTACTCATATAGAAAACAACTTATTTATTGATTTGTTTTCCCAAAGAGCCAAAGTCAATCTGATAGTATTGATTCATGCCGTGCCTTGGAAAAACATTAGAAGGCACAAACCATTTCAGTTTAGAATAGTATTCTTTTCTGTCTCAGATGACACACTTCTGAACCTCTGTCTGTCTGGAGCATGTGCATGTATAAGGCTAAGACTGGGTGAATGAAACTAAGTGGGTCAGAGAGTTTGTTCATTAACAGATGGTGTTTGCTTTCCAGTGGCAATAAACAAATGCACTCGGCAGAGCCATAAAGACCTGTGAATATTTGTGCGTCTGCATGTGTTTGTATTGCTAATATGCATGGATGCCCGTATATAAATGAATAGGCTGCTCTCTGATTAAGATTTTGAATGGCGAAGCTGCAGCGGTAATTGGAGAGCGAGGAAAAGGAGCGAGAGAGAGAAAGAGAGTCAACATTAAAACACAGCAAGAATGATTCCAAAACCCTATTAAAGACAAACCACGTCTTGTGTGCAGTGGTCTTCATTATTCATTAATAGTTAATTTGCCAGCGTAATTGTAACTGATAGTTTGGTCTCAGACTGATTGTGTTTATTGCCCTCAAGATGTGTGTCACTGTTTTCATATTTAGCGAGTTTAACGGGAGATTTATTGTAAGAGGTACCAATGAGTTACTCTTATTCCTAATTCTGTTGACTATAATTTTGTTACGTAATAAAATAGACATTTTACTCATCAGTCACATAATTGCCATGACGATGGGTCGATAAGGCAATCAAAACATTGTGTAAATGCAGCATCTTTAGCTTGGTGACCTGAGCCCTAACCACTGGGGAAACATCTGAATGAAATTGATTCACATTAAGTAATTTGTACTTGCCTGCTATTTAGAACATCTTCATGCGCTCAATTCTTTGATGTTTTAATTTTAGAAGAGCAAAATTGTATACAAAACCTCTAACTTTACTATCTGATGAACTCTCACAGGACACTTATCAACTGTTTCTCTTCATTTGTGTCAAAGTAAAGCAATGTAATTGGATGCTGTATGCCAAAAATGAAAAATCTGTCATCATTCAGTCATGATGTTTCAAAACAGTTTTACTTTAAACATCACAGCTGTTCCAAAATATCTTTTGCATTGATATGCTTTCATATTTCCACTACAGCTTTGTGACTTTATACATTGATCAGATGTGTTTTTACATAAATGAATGATTCTGGAATAGTTAAAGTAATAGTTCACACAAAAATTAAAAAATCTGCCATCATGCACTCACCCTCACGTAGTTTCAAACTAACATGTGTTTCTTTCTTCTGTGCTTTAGAAAAAAGGAAACATGTTCAAACTGACTCATCTTCTGAAGCTTTGTGAATGGCATTTTGATTTATTATTTAAATCATTATTCAGTGAAAAATCTCTCACAGCATATTAAAACTTGTCAAACAACAACTGGTTACAAAACACGTGAGCATTACTGACGTCAAACTATATGCAAATATTTTTGTTCATTTCTGTCTGTTCATGAATGGCTTCAGAAGACTTGAAATATAGCACGATATTTGTAGTTTGAGTTTAGAGCACGATAGCATCCATTCCAACTTTATGGAAAAGAATTGCATGAACGTGTCAAAACTCCATTTGTGTAGCACAGAAGGAAAAAGTTGTATGGCTGGAATGGCATGAGGGCGAGTAAATAATGACAGGTGGGTGAACTAACACTTTAAGCTTCAGACTTTCACTTGAGCTCTACCATAACAGTCAAGAGAAAATGCTTTTTAAAGTTCAGCCTATAATGTTGCCACTGACATGCTATTTTCAGCTCTGCTACAACAAAGGCTTTTGTTGATCAGGGTAGACCTTTGCTGACCTTGTTGGAGACTCATGCCCATGTGTTTACCAACAAAAATCCAGGCTCTGCAGTTTAAAAATGCATCACGTCAGTAGTTTGAGATTGTCTTTTGAAAATTCAGGGATTTGTTCAGACTGTGAGCCTTGCCCAGATAATGAGCCATAATGAAGAGAAAAAACACTTTACAGATAATGAGCCGTAATGAACAAAAGAACATTGTCTTCGTAAAAACAATTAATCTAATATGGATTATTCAGTTTTAGGACAGTCAGGAATTTCAGTGCTCTTCTCTCCTTTGTTCATTTTTTTAAATAAATCCAACCAGTGTGAGTGTCGCTGCTTCATTATGTCAGTTTCTGGTATTTCTCTCTTTCTCTCAGCTGACTGTTTCTGCGCAACATAGAAACCCATCCACTAGGACCAATGAATGTGTTCTTATGTGTGTGTGTGTGTGTGCATGTGTGTTTTCCACTACACACAATAGCAACTGTAGTGATAAAAGCTCTGCAGCACTCTCTTTCACATGTCTGCATAAGTGTGTGTGTGTGTGTGTGTGCAGGAGGAGGCCATTTCAGTGTCTGTCAGATCTCATACCAGAGTGTCAGAGCTAACAAGCTCCTGCATGGACTGAGAACACTACAAATGGGACACTGCCTGGAGGCTGCGAGTCTTCGCACATGCATGTGTTTGAATGTGCACGAACATACGTCAGTCTGAAGAATGTGACAGTAAGTATCTATATTCAGTATATCGTAAAATGAAGAGAAGATTGTCTGTTTGTGCTTGAGTGGACTTAGAGCCATGAGCCGCATGTATATATATATATATATTTTTTTTTTTTAAAGTCATACATTGTTGCTGGCCAACTGGTGGAGTATTCAAGGTTGGAATCATAGGGAAAGTCTGCCCTAAAGTAAAAATATCACAGAGGAAGAGGTTATTGATTTATTACCCTTGAAACTGTCAGAAAATCTGACAAAGCATTGACACAGCAATAAGTGATTAGTGAAATGCCAATTATTCGATACATGCAAACCATTCCCGTCAGTCACCTTCACGTTGCGATTACACCAGGCATTCCGCCAGGAAAAAGCTTCCTTTCAAAACACAAACAAATGATTTATGAACGCAACAAGGGGAAGGAATCCCATTGAAAAAGCTGCTGCTGCAATTACTCATGTACAATGACACACCTTTAGTGCATTTAAAATGTTCTGTCTTTGTAGAAACGTACGTGGTTGTATTCAGATGTTAAAACAGGGTGGAAATCATATTTGAAAACTCACATACATATAAACACAGATAAATTATTATTGATATATTGTCCCATTCCTCTTCACAAGCGTGCAAGCTTTAAGCTTGGATGGATAGATGTGCTATTACCTTAAAGGGATAGCGACCCAAAATTAAAATAATTTACTCACTCTTGTGTCGTTCCAAACCTTTATGCATCTCTTTGTTCTGCTGAACACAAAAGAAGATATTTTTAAGCATGATGATAACCAATTCCCATTGACTTTCCACCATCCTTCAAAATATCTTCTTTTGTGTTTAGCAGAACAAAGAAGGTTGGAAATGGCACGAGGGTGAGTAAATGATGACAGAATTTTCATTTTTGGGAAGGGTGAACTTTCCCTTTAAGCATTGCATATTTATTGTGTGAAGTGTTTATTCAACTTGACTGTTGTAATAAATTAAACCAGACCAACTTAACAGGTAGGTCAGCTGAAGAGTTAAGACAGTGACTGCAATACAGTTCAATAAATCATTCTAGCTGTTAGCAAGGGTTAGAGTTCAGCTGAGAGTGCTGGAAAATAAAGATATCTATGGCGCTTACGTAAATCCTCTGGGTTTTCTGTGATGGACAGAGCTAGGGTAATTTCCAGATCCCCTTAATCGTGGCAAAAAAAAGGACACTGGATATTTCTGCCCTTCCTCACGTCAGGCTGAAAATGCATGTTTGTGTGTGTGTCCGTGTGTGAAAGTGTTCCAGTTCATACAGAGCCAGTTGTAATTGTGCATATTTTAACTCTGCTGCATAAAAAGTTTCCCTTGCCCCCTCCTGCTTCAAACACACGCCACTTCCTTCCCAAAGGAGAGGAAAGACATCTCTCGCCCTCTCTCTCTTAATGTTTGTTTCTCTCTCTAATCATGCAATCGACAGGTTGTTTTAAATTAATCATAAATGCAAATCTCTTTCAAGCTTGCTTTTGCAAATTGCAGTTCACTAGATGATTAGGATGTTTATACAGAGAATCTAGATGCTTTAACTTATATACTTATATATATATATATATATATATATATATATATTAAGGTTTATTGTTCCTTGCAAGGGTTCAATACTAAACCTCTTATTTTCAGGTTTTAACTTTGCAATGAAAGAAATAGCTCATGGAAAATACAATTCTGTCATTTACTTACCCTGATGTCATTTGAACATATAGGAAAAGTCTATAGGCCTATAGTGTATTGTGTTAATATGAGCGAATTTTCTGTATAGATTTTTCACAGGTGTTTTAACTGTGTTTTGAAATGCACATTGCATTGTGTTTGAGTGTTAGGGTAATGGAAATGTCTGTAAACTTAACAGATAGCGTCATGGCAGAAAATTCCCAGTACCTTTTTCATTTATTTACCTTTTTTTTCTTACAGAAGCCAGACTCTTTCACAGGGGAAACAAACAAGGTCTCACAATAGCGACCTTATTTATCACAGTTATGGCACACAATTGCAAATTTATTTCTCACAATGTGACTTTATTCCTTATTTTAAACATATCTTTATTTTTTAATCTTAGGCAGAAACTGTCTTCTGTACAAACTTGTATGGTGATTTTTTCCAAACTCCAAGAGTTTTCATAATGACCAAAAACTTCATAGATTCTGAAAACTACTCCTCCTACTTCTTAGATCCCTATGTCGTCAATCAATCTGCTGTAGACATGAAGTTGGGCACTAGCAAGCACATTGATAAACTTTAAAATTGGGACACAGATGACTCAATTTCCTGCAACACAATTATGCAGTCATATATTAAAACATCACTGGTATGAAAGAAACTGCAGTATAACACACCATGCAGAGACAATATCTTATGTTGGAAATTCTTTGTAAGATCGTATTTGTTCACCATTTATGTCAGTTTAAGAGACTGAAGAAAACCTGACAACAATTCTAAGCAAATATTCAGCAAACATTTTTGATTTAAAATAGCAAACTGTTTATATTTTGGTACACTGTGTAAATGTTGTTTGCGAGCTGATTGAGACACCCCAAATCTTTTAAACTTCTATAGCTATGGAGAAAACTCAAATGTAAGGTGTTACAAATTCCCTCCTACCCCACCCTCCACTGAAGCTCTGAAATCTCATTCGCATCCGAATTTAGATTTAAAAGATTCCCCGTCAATCCACCTTGCTATCTTTGTCACCATTTATGCCGAATACCATTTCTTATCATATGTTTTCAAAGCAACTCACCACTTTGAATCTGCAGAATTGATAGTAAAATTAGGTAGACAGAGTATAAGGGAATAATAAGCAACATTTTAGAAACATATTCTACAGTGCTTTTATGGTATTTTGTTCATTTTTGAGACAGATGTGGTAACAATGCACTTTCAGCCAATGGAAAAGTAATGCATACAGATTATTTAGAATAAGTGTGTCAGTATGTTTAAAAAGACAACAGGGACTGTAAATGATAAACGTTTATTTAAGGAGCACCAGTCACTGTTAGGCTAAATATATTTTCTAAAATTAAGACTTATCAGTGGTTATGATTTTGTTTCTGTTTTTAAAATCTGTCTCTCACTGATGTGACGGCAGACGAGCTTATCTGCTTTCCTGCTTACATATTAATATGAAAAGATGCAGTCTCGACTGCTCCAGATGTCTCTGCTCGCGGATACCCTCGGGGCCATCGCTATACCCCGCGCGCGCACCTGTCACACACTCTGCTCCCGAGCTCGATCCAAGCCGGAGTGAGTGAGTGAGAGCGTGTCACTCAGCGGCTCCACCCCTCCGGTAACTACACCCCGCTCAGAACCGACCGAACCCGCACATCAGACACATTCACCGTTATACAGGTATCCCCCCCAACGTACCTACCGTGGCGAAAAGTTCTTTTAGATGTTTATGTTGGAATTTTAATTCAATTTACGAGGACTTGGTAGGGTCTAAAAGGTAAAAATGAGAGGGAGAATGATTAAGATGAAGGATGTCTTGGGGTTCGAGTCAAGCTGGACGTACTGGACGCTGTTTTTTCTCTGCGCTCTCGTGCCGCTCCCAGCGCGCTCAGATTTCACTTGCGCCTCGTGCTTCGCACCGATACGCCGGAAAGAAGCACAGGCGAAGCCAACAGCTTTTATCAGCCGTGATTTTGGAAGTGCACCGGACGGCAGCACTGACAAAAACTGGAAACGGAGACTTGATGGAGCTCAACTTTCCCCCGAAGAGCACAAAAAGTCTCCTTTCGTGTCATGGACAGAGAAACTGCAGAACGCGCACATATCCAGAGCGGAACGGACGAGCCCAGCTAAAGAAAAAGACGGAAAAGTTTATCCAACAGAGGAAACCAAAGTGAACAGGAGAGAAACACGCAGTCTATTTTCGTCTGACAGCGCGGCCGGTTCTCGGTTCGAGTTCAGGCGTACCGGAGGAGTTGACGGTACCGGGAAGAGCCCGAGGCAGAATGAGCCACACCTGATCACGTCCACCTTTGCGCTCTCCGGAGATTCCGCTCATAATCAGGCCATGGTGCTGTGGTCCGGACACAACAGCAGCGTGAGTGTGAACTTTATCCAACGTAGTTCACTTGAAAAAGCCATGCATTGCTAATTGTATACAATTGTAAAGTTAAATTGGAACAAGTGGGACATCTTATCTGTAGTTTTGTATTGTGATGGCTTTGATATTCTGGAGTACTTCAGACGCAGGACTAGCGCGCAGCAGCAGCTGCAAAACCAGCGCGCGCACGCGTGCGTCACCTTTTCTGTTTCTTTAACAGCAAAAACAAAAACACAATCTCTCTCTTGTGCTTATGAACATAGACTCTGCAACCAAGGTACCATCCAAAGCAAGGGTAAAAAAGCGCGCAAATTCCCTGCTCAGGGATTTGACAGACCACAAATTAATAGGCAGTGAGAACATAATCCATGAATAAAAAGAAAAATCAATCTGCCTCCTCTTAATATTAACGTTTTTTTAATCAATGTGTACTTTCCATAAAGGATGATATTGACTATTGAAAGCCACCAGTTATCATAACACTCATACAATCATGATTTCAAAGTATGTGTGAACATAATTATTTGAACATCATTTTCATTGTAACTGTGCTCATTCTCAGCTTTCTCAGAAATTTCTATTCAACTCTTTATTTACATGGCAAATTTGAAGGTTTATATTTAAATATTGTATGAACGACTTCGTATTGAGTTTTGTTACTGTGCCTTTAATTGTATTTTATGAGCAACACATTTCATACAATAATTCTTACTTCTAATTTCTCCTAACTCAGACATTTACCCTCATATGTGAATACGTGTACTTATATTTGTGCTTCCTTACCACAGACTATGCAAAAAGAGAAGGATGTCAAAATATGTTGTATTTATGAAACTGTAGGCAAGCAATACTCGGATGACCTACTGCATCTGCTGAGATAATGAAGTGTGCAGCTAGTGGACACTTTCCTGTCCCATAAGGCCACAGTAGCCGAGAGAAGTAGAAAAAAATGTTTCAGACTTGTGAGCCAAGTGCTTTTGGTGAGAAAGTACTTTTTTGTGGCTAAATATTGAATGCATTATTTTGATGTTTGTCAGTAAATCACGTGGAAAGACAATTTCAGTGACATGCAGTTTGTTTGAATACAGTGCATATTAAATATGTAGAGGATTTCGGACACAGCTCTTGTCTCATCACCTGTGATTTGATGCATACTTCATTAGGGCATCTGTTCTGGGATGAAGATGTTTTAGAAGAACCTGCCAATAAGAGCCAGGTTCAGTGCACTGGTTCAGAAGAATGAATTGATATTACTTTAATATGACTGTCAATTATCTGTCTGCACCACTTTACTTCATAAACAATCAATTTCTTTCATCAATAATCTACTTGCCGCATCTGCTAGATATCTACATCTCTAGCGCCCAGGGTGCTCTGTTTGTATTTCTCCATATGCTGCTGTGTTTTGAGTGTGAATGTCGCCTATTTTTTGTAACCCAAACTCATTCCTTTTCTTTCACAATTTCTGTGCCTCATCTGAAATATAAATGACTGTCTCTGTCAGCAGACTTTTAGATTGGCAGGGTATTACCTGCAGAATTTATGTGTGCGTGCGTGTTTCTGCAGAGCTGCTGATGCCATCGAAGTATCTTTCACCAAACCGTATGAGTGATGTTTTGCGATGCCACAGATGCAAACTGAACGTCAGAGAACAGATAGCATCCGCGCAAACTCTTTCCGTCTCTATCTCGCCTTGGCATACACACATTTATTGCATTGCACAGAGACATTCGCTGTATCGATTTGACACATTTGACACTGCTATACATAACGAAGCACCAAATTGTTTAAAGAATAGCGTTCAATAATATATAAAAAAAGCCTCACACACAACCGTGACGTTCAGTGAAAAATGAGGCCCATATGGTATTTTCAAAAGAGCCGTTTAGGAAACGATGTTAGCACGAGAAGAGACGACACCGGTAGCCTCTCAGCGGCAAGCAACAAATGAAGCCCTCTGTCATGCCAGTTTTCATCAGATGTGAAACCTTTCTCGTTGCTTCCTGTAGACACTCTGTCTTATTACCACACAAGTGATAAAGCTAATGTCTGGCCTTTCGCACCTCTGTTGTACCTCTCTCAATCACTGACGCCCACACATACGAGTGATACTTACGCACTAAGACACATAGGCAATAATGATGATGCTAATTTTTACTGTTATTATAGTGCAGCCTGTGTTAAATACCCTTGTTTGCTCCAGAAGGTGAGAGCAGATGGACAGATACCTGTAGAGTAGGATACAGCTACTCAAAGGTGTCATAGAGGGAGTGTTGCAGCCATGCTTGTGTGTGTGATGACATCACGGAAGAATTAGGTGTTCCATTCGATTTGTAAATGCCTCAAACAGTGGACTTTGCAGGTTATTATGCCATCTTAAAGGGACAGATCACTTAAAAACCAAAATTCGGTCATAAAAAAAAATCTGCACACTTTTGTTTATCTTTAAAACACAAATATTTAGAGGTCCTTTTTTAAAACCAAAAATTTTAAAGTCATCATAATCCATATTAATTGAGTTGTATTAATAAATGTACTACATAATATTACTTTTTGTCAGTTTGAATGTGCAAAATAATTCATTTGTCATTAGATTTCTTCCTCAGCCTTTTTTTTTTTTTTTAATTTAGTAACACAATACATTTTTTTAATAGCCATCCACTATATAGTGTTTAATGGTTGTACTTACTGTAGGCCTCAAAAAATGCTGGGTGCTCACAAACCTATAACGTTTCATCAAAATGAAATTCTTCATTCAGATAACCGTTAACTCTGATGGTCTGACAGTGTGGTTGTACACTAAAAAAAATTATTTTAGTTGTTTGCTCAGGTTACTTAAAATAAGCTAAAACAACACAAATCTTTAGTTTTTTATTCAGTTTGCACTCAATGTTATTATGCTAAATGAAATCACATTTGTAAAATATTAAGTTAACTTACACCATTTGTGTTGGGCCTGCACAAATCATTTCCTTTGAAACTGGGCAGTGGATTTCTAGTTCCCAGCATGCTGGATCAACGAGTGAGACTGTGTTGGCTGGATAGATCAGGAGAATAAATGTTGAAATTAAATGCTGTTTCATGTGTTTTTAGTAAAGGGAAAGACCTTTAAAAGTTTGTTGTTCAGTTATATTTGACATTTAAAAGAGTTTACGTTTATGTTGAAATTTGAGGTTACCATCATGGAGAAGTGTAGACATTGTTGTTAACCTATGGCTACATGAGCTGTGTGCTAATGTACTAAAGCCAGTGATGAGGCCTTTTTTACATGATCTCTATGTGTGCTGCAGATGTACAGAATATGATTAGCATGTGAACAAGTGTTATGATGTCTGTTATGTTCCCATAAGATAAAAAAATGAATTATGTTCAGGGAACATTCACAGAACATGACAAATGAAATTGATCTCATTAAATCAGCATGAACTCATTAAGTCATCAGTACAATTAACTTACTTTAAGTTAAAATAAATCAGTTCAAATGAATGGAAATGTGTGTCATAATTTTATTAAGTTAGCTCAACAAGCTTTTTTTTTGAGTGTAGAAAATTATTTAATTTTTTATATTATAAATCTACCAATTTTCAAGAAAATTACATTTTTCAGATTATATTATACAGAATCTGTAAAATATTGAATTGCTTTTATTACAGTGTATATGATGGAATGGATTTATTTTAGTTTTAATATAACTGGCAAGTTTTCACTTAAGAGAATGCAACAGACATTACTCTTTTAATGCTTTAAAATATGGCAATTTATACTAATGAAGTATATGATACATTCACATTTCTATACACATGGATCTAGTATGAGTGACTCAGTTTTGTTCGTTTGTGATGACGTTGCAGGGTGTTTTGAATTAACGCATTTTATCATGTTAAGAGAACTTCAACTGTAGATAAGTAAAGAGAACATTACATAGAGACTACCAATTTTAACGCAGCTACAATTTACATTTTATGATGATACTTGTTTGGCTCATGCTGTACGGCTTTCAACTAGAGTAACGTTTGCATGTTTGAAGCATTTGCTATGTTTTGATGTTAGTGGCTTTAGCGACCAAATTGATCTGTTGCGTTCAGCAGTTTTCCCGAAGCAGAGTGATTGTGTGTGTGTGTGTGAGAGAGAGCAAGAAACTGTGTGTTCTGCTGAAAGCGTACTCTCTTAGGCCTAATGTCACTGAAAGCTGAAAGCTTT
>JAUMHR010000072.1:6713435-6727554 GCA_032361145.1 Enteromius fasciolatus | reverse complement strand
TGAATACTTAGGACCATGTGCTATTTCAGTTTTTCTTTTTTAATAAATCTGCAAAAAACAATTCTGTGTTTTTCTGTCAATATAGGGCACTGTGTGTACATTGAGAAAAAAAAAGAACTTAAATGAAATATGATGAACTTTGCAATATAACAAAGAGTGAAAAATTTAAGGGGGTCTGAATACTTTCCGTACAGTATATTGGTCTTTGTTTTGCTCATTTTTTGTTGTTGTTTCAGTTAAATAAATTGCCATATAAACATTACACAGCCAGGGGGTGCAGTTTCCTAATTTTAAATAAAATAAATCATTTCAGTTGATTAAAAAAATGCCAGTGGTCTGCAGTTAGGAGAATTATAATAACAAGATACATTAAGTTATGAACAGCTTATTTTGCCTTGTCTTTGTTTAGTATAATTTAGAATAACTACACTACAGTTTAATATCACTGTAATTTGATTATATAGGCTCAAGATTGGTTCATCTGAGAATATATTTTAGTCACTAGAAAGTTTACAGTTTTGTAGATACTAAAGACAGCACCACCTACATGTGTGGAGGTACAGCACTGACTTTCTCCAGGTGAATAGTTGAGATCTGTATCTCATAGGGTTCTTTAGAGGTTTTATTGTCTTTGAGGCAACCTGGATTCACAGGACAGACAGTCCTATTCTTATAGACAAAGAAACACTGAAAGCACATTGATTTTCTGAAGGAGAAAAGGCTCCTTTCTTTAAAGGTAGGCTCTATTTTTTGTGACATACAGATGCACCCATACATCACACGTACACACCTGCTCCCCGAAGGCATTAGTCTAAAGCTGTTTATTCACTCCAGTGTAAAACATGCCTGACACCAGTGAAACTCAATTTTTTAAGAAAATAATGATTTTATTTGCCTCACAGTTTTTAAAGAAAATAAAGTTTGTTCATTCTACTAAAGTGTGATACAAGTAGCCTATTCTTAAAGAACTTACTCTTAAAAACTGTATGATAAACTGTTCAAATTAAATTCAAATGCTGTATGATTGCACAGATATATAAGGGCATTTGTGGAATAAATCTAAATGAATTTCTGTGGTAATCAGCAGAATGTCACAGCCTTCTTTAGGTGGAAACAGAGCACTTTTAACTGCATGTAATCATTGAATGGGGTGAGATAAAGCCATCAGGAAGACACACACTCATTTATCATGTGTATGTTAAGCTAACTTGTGAAGATCTTCCTCTGTTATTGTAAAAATATGTATTCCTGCACCTTAACATTTTTTTAGATTTTAATTAGGATATCATTATTACCTTCATTTCAATTGAGACCATTCTCAAAAATTGGTTTCTAAGAGGACCTAGCAAAACAAATATCCAAAGTACTAGAAAGTTGAAGCATGGAACATGACTTTAGATTTGAGGAGTTTTCTAAGCTGTAGAAAGAATCAAAATAAACAACAGCACAAGCGTTTTATATATAAACCCACAAAAGAGGATCTCAAAACATACACAAGATATCAAAGTTTGGTTACACGTAAAGATTTATATGTGTATGTTTATGTGTATGCTTACATGAAGGTTTCTTTTTATATCATGCAGTAAAATAAACCTCCCAGCTGTTGGCAGTGTTATGAAGGCTGCTGCTCTCAGCAGAAACTTTATGCACTGCATGTGTATGTGTGTTGCGTATGAATGTGTTCGCATATGTGCACCTGCTTGCGCTCTAACTGGAGATCATCTCAGAGCGACGCATATGAAGGTCATTGATATTCACACATGTATATTCATATGCAGATGTGTACTTGAGGATTATGTTTAAGGAGCTGGATAATGTACAGAGTTTTTATTATAGGCCTGTGTGGCCCCCGGGCTTTCTGGTAAAAAAAAAACACACAAAGTAAGATCCAGAAGTGTGTGAAAATGATTGAAATTTTCAGCGAGACAGAATCGAGCAATGCGATGATTTGTGGATTTTCCTAAGGCAAAGCAGTGAGCATTAATAAAACATAAATATGAATAAGTATTCTCCTTTTCTAGGTGTGTGTATGTGTGAGAGCGCACATCTTTTGCTTATTTGACTGATGAGAAAACGCCTCTCGCCCCAAAGCACAAACTCATTCTTGAAATTCATCTATTGTGTGTATTATCCCCATAAACTCTATTTCATGCTATGAGTGTCTGCATTTCAAATCGCGCTGCGAGAACTCTGACTTACTTGCAAAAGCAAAACACCGAAAGTCTTTTATTTACCTTGATGGTTTATCATTAGAGTGTAAAGCGGTATGATACCCCAAAGCACTGGACACAAACAAGCTAAAATAGTACTACAAATGTATCTAAGATTTGATTACTACCGCTGAATTTATGACACTATGCATGCAAGCCTTCCACTCGACCTGCGTTTTTGTGCTACCTCGTTATACTACTCAGACATGCAAAATATGCATATGATAATACAGCTGTATTTTATTAAAACGAACCACTTTTAAAAAATCAATTCTACTTTTTCATCCCGTCCCCTCACTCCATTTCGTAACATATTTTAATGCCTTGAGGTTTATTGATTCATAAGGCAGCGTCTAAACATCATACTCGGAGAGCACTAGAAGAAAGATTGAGGAGGAAACACTATAAAAGGGAATGAAAAGGAGGGGGAAATGAAAAAGTGAAGAATGTGGGATTAATACTCCACACACTCCAAGCACACATCGAAACTGATTGTTTCAATTCCACTAGAGTTAAACTGATATATTATGCCCAGTCTGTTCATGATCACTGGATTTATGAGAGAATAAAGATTCCTCCGTCCTTTGTCTTTTATTCAAATTGTGAGCATAAATTTCAGTTTGGCGCTAACTCAGGGGGTGTATTACAGTACACAGAAACAAATTAGTGCCAAAAACACTGAGATATGAGCTGCGAAGTCCACCGGAGAGAAACAAAAAGTCACAATGTGCTGCGTGACTCCTTTGAGAGCAGAATCACAATGAAAGTGTTTCTCCACTCTTATACAAATCTTATTGCGATGGAAAATTCAGTGTTGTACTGTAGAACGTTTAGAATGCATTCCGCTGTTGGAATGCCAGTGGAACAACGAGCAGGTAGTTCCATTTCATTTCACCATTTTAATTGAATTCATCTGAGTGTTTGAAAACAAAATCTCTGACCGGAAAACTGACACAGAACATATAGACTTTTTAATCACCAACCAATGTTAATGTGATTTTGTAGCGTAGGGTTTCAGAAACGGTTTTAATTATGGCCTTCATCATTTGCAGTGAAATTACCACTTAAAATGCGTCTTCGCGTTTTCTTGATTGTTTGTGCTCGCCGTCCCAGATTGCCGCTGTTTGCTTTCAGGTACGAGCGTGGTTTGCTAGGTTATTTTTGCCGCTGGGAATCATGAGCCTCTAGTCTGTTTTAGTCTCCAGTAGAGTTGATTGGTATTCCGACACTAAAAAAAGTTATTTGGCAAATACCGTTACTTGGCCTAGTCAGTAATGTTCCGCTCTTTAGCGTAGTTTGGCATTTCAGGCATTGTGACGTGAAGCATGAAAGTGAATGTGTTAATGTGTGAGATTCATTAAATGTGTTTTGTTTTTCAACACATTTATCTTCGAAAGTTTTTGACGTTACAGCTGTTCCGTTTTGTACATAATAAAATATACAAATAAAATCCAGATTAACAAATCTAAAGTACTTTTTGTATGGTGGGATTTGTCATCAAAGCTAAATAAATATTATATTATTGTAAATACATAAAAATTATTATTTTTTAATCATAATTGTATGTACCGTTGTTATATTATTTATTCACTGCAGCTTTGCATGGGTTTAGAATTTGCATTACCTTTGCTCTTTGACATATTGACCGATTATTTAAACTCTGCGTCCCCATCGGCGGGTCCAAATGTACATATTCACATTGTTCCTTTAATTTTTAACCCTTTGTGTGCACCAATAACCCATAAATGTGGTACCATTTGAAAGCTTAGAATCTATTTTATGCAGATATAAAATCACTTTGATATTTATTTTACTGTAACAAAGTTATTTACACATAAATTACACCATGTACCCCCCCCCCCAATTGTGTAAATATTGTGTTGACATGGTTCATCTTAGGACAGACAACATATATAATAATATTTATCACTTACAGCAGTTTTTTTATGTAATTTCAAAGGGTTTTCTTTAAAATGACACCAAGATATTGCATTTACTCCACTATATGTTGGTATGGGGAGACTTGAAACTTAAATAAAATAATAATAAAAATAAAATAAAAAGCGCCTTTTTTTGTCTTTATTATAACACAGAGACAATATATACAATAATTTAAATCAATTTCAACAGTGTTTTATGTAATTTCAAAAGGTTTCCTTTAAAATGGTGCCAATCTTTTGTATATACACCTCTGCATGTGGGTATGGGAAGCTTTATAATTTTGGTAGGCAAAACCAGGCGGAATTCCCCAAAATAGCCGCAGATCTAAGCATTGCAGTCACTACATCCAACACATACACATTATTAAGTGTGTTAATGTGTTAGAAATGATTAGATAATCATGAATTATTGACACTGGGTCTATTTGATAGTCCTGCAGTAGTTTCATTTTATATTGCCTGAGGCTGTTTATTTGTTGCTCAAGATGTTGATTTAGTCGAGGTGCCAAATTTTGGTATTGATGCAACAGTACTCCCCGGTTCAAGTTGCATTTAGTTAAGACAAGAGCGGTATCATTTATGTTCTGTGGCTAGGAAACTAGAAAACCCTAACAGGCCTTATTCTTCTCTTAGATAAAGAAAGAATACAACATTCTATAATGGTTTCGATAGAAAAATGGAGAAAGTAAGCCTTTCAGTCAACAAATTGATTTAAAATGCCAACCTGTCCCATTCCATATATTATTTCATTTTTTAAAAGTTATGACTTAGAAGCTGAAGTTTACAAGTGTATCATGTTTTCCCATGAGTGGATTTTAAAAGGCTTATGGTCCTCTTTGAGAATAGCCTTGAGTCTTCTTCAAAATGTCACAGTCCACAACAACATAAATAAAACAGAATAAATTTTAGTAGGGTAGAAAATAGTCATCAATGGGAAAGAAATTAATGAAACATTTTTTGCTGCAAAAAGGCGCTTACTATAAATAGTTATCTTGTTGTCATTAGAATTGGTCAAACATGTAGAAATCTGCTAAATATTTTCACGTTTCTGTGTTTATGCTGACCTCTAATAGCATAAATATGTTCAATGTGCGTACAGTACAGTACTTCACTTTTATCAGTTTCTAAAAGCATCATCAAATTCCAGAGTCTTTATGAGCATGCAATGTATGCGTTGTAATTTTGCAGAAATGTGCAAAGGTTTCTGTGGAATTCTGCAGGCACAGATGCTGTGCTGATATACTTGTGATTAAAAAGACTAATAAAATAAAGCATTGTTATTCAAGCCACTGGGTACATATTACTTTGGCTAAATGGAAATGACTTAAACAGAATTGATTTCGGATCTTATTGAATATGGCTGAAACACGTAGTGTAAATAAATGTTTGAATATTTTGAGTTATTAAATTACAGTTTAATGTAATTATACATTTAATTACATTCTAACATTGTTAATATTGTCCAACCCATTAAAAAAACTTAAAGGCAAAAACTGGTTATTCATATTGCATGTGTTCTTTTTCTGTAAGTGCTATGAAAATATACATGGAGAACACTTTTATTCAATCCTACTGGTTTTTTTATGCTTGTAGACACCAGAGTAAACATTCAAATTTGAGAAAAAAACAAAAAAAAAAAACAGTTCATGTAGTGTTGTCTTGCCATTTCAGTCTCAAAAGCTGTGAAAAAGTATTGTCAGGAAGACATATCAGCTATGTTAGTAGTACTATACCATCTGTTCTTACTCCGGTAATTTTCGTTTATTTTACATCTACTTGTTGTCACTGTCAAGTGAGCAGCCTTCAGTGGATACTGATTGGTCTTAGCAGGAGTTGTTTCCATGGTATCACGCAGAGCACAACAAAATGGCCATACCCTGCACTATAAGCTGCAATTTAGATAATCATATTTCATGGGCAAATGCAATAAAGTAAATGAAATAGATATGGGAATTATGGAAATGGAAATGTTCAGTTGTAGGATTCGGCGTGTAATACGGATTTTATGACACACCGGCTCTAGCTGAAAAAGACAGGAATGTTGAACCTTCAACAATGTTGACATGTTTTGCATGTAATGAAACATTTATTTCACAGTGAACAAAAGGTAGAAGAACAAAAAGATGAATGTAATGGCGAAGCTTTTTCATGTATTTGAGGTTAGAAGAATAAAGCGACTGAACAGACCTTAGCGTATTGACTGTAATATGACAGTAAGTCATTCATGTTTAAACTGAATCTGATCTTAGCTCGAACATGAACTGATCAAACCCACCATTCATATGCAAATGTAATTAAATCTGCATAACATCCCTGCACATATTATTGACCTCATAGAAACGGACAATAGAAACCTCCACTTTGATATTAATATTCATTTTCAGCCCCATGGACACCGGTCTCTCTCTCTTTGGCTCTTTCAGGAGATGTAATTAGTTCTAGTAGCGCGGTGGTTTCGCTGGTTCAGGAAGCTGAGTGAGTTTGACTGGGGTCCCGCTCTTTCCGATATGCTGTATTTGGATATGCTAATAGTTTGTCCTCCTCTGATTGGTTAATTAACCTCAGATGAAAACGTCCCGTCACAGGTGGGGCCGTGAGGAGTGAAGGTTGTGCACACACGCGTACGCAAACACGTGGACTCGGTATAGCGGCGCTAGAAAAGTCACAGACCGCCGACAGGCTGGAATAGGTTTTTCTATAACGGCTGTGTTTGCATCTGCATCCGTTTTGTGAATTATTACTCGATTTTCTTTTAGGTTAATGACAATACTCCTGTTGACTGAACTCTCATTAGGGAGCAATCATTGAGTGTGAAATGAAATATTGGACCTTTTAGACTAATATTCATTAGTGTGTGGACGCGATACTGAAGACTGTGTTCTCACACAGACACGGTCGCAAAGGGACCACTTACTGTCTGCTTTTGATTCAAAGTCTTTTTCTATCCTTTTCCTTTTTTTGTGGTAAAATCTTACAGTGGAAAGACAGATGCTCGTTTGTTCACTGTTGTTTATGAGTGTGTGCTCAGAATGTTTTGTCAGGTGGGAAGAGCAAAGCATTTTACCTGCCACGTTTCAGCGTGACATTTGACAGCTTGAACGTGTTTGTGTTTTAGCGTATGTGTGTACAGCGTCGTGGGTTTCTCTCTCTCTCTCCCTATCTCTCTCTCTCTCTCTCTCGCCTCTTTCCCTGATCATCATTACCTCCATCAGGCTGTCCTGGCTCTGAGTGCATTGCCTCTTATTTTGCTGTCATCTCAAGATAATAAAATTCACACCTGATATTTACGCTCATCCATCACTGTGAGGCTGGCTGACAGACATTTTATCATTTAGCGTAGCACATTAAGAGCGCTGTAGCTGGGGAAACATGTAAATGGAGATTGCTGGGTGATTTGTTAAATGTCTGCATGTTTTTCTTTCAGGTGATCCTGATTTTGACAAAACTGTTCGACTTTAACCTGGGAACTGTGACGGAGAGTTCGCTATGGAGGTAAACCTACTTCTGTGGATGCAAACTCTGAGTTTGTTCAGTTATTTCAGCATCAGTGCTCTGGCACCCCTTGTGAAAACAGAACTCTTTATTATGTTTTAAAAAGAGAACTTGTAGGGTGACCATATGTCATGTTTTTCCTGGACACATCCCGATTGAAATTTCTAAGTTGCCTGAAGTGTCAGGGATTTGGCTTTTAAACTTGCTGAAAAGTATAATGGCAGAAAAGCAGTTTGACCAATTGTGTGGATACATTGTACATAACTGACCAATCATGGTGTGCAAGAAGGTGGGATGATAACTGCTTGATAACTGCAATTCAGTAAAAATGTATTGTAGTTTAAATTGATATTAAATGCAATGAGTTTAACTTCAGATATGCATTTGTCATTTCTGTTGAAACTTGTTTAGCAGGCATTTTCATGTATTTGTAATTGCACATTTGCAATGGAGTTTATGTGAATTTATGTGCTTTAAATTTAATATCTAATAAGGCACCAACGGTTTTTACCACTTCTAAGTATATTACAATTATCACACAATAAAAGTCCTTTACATGTGTCAGTCAACACATCGAACAGAATGCACATCTTTAAAGTATGACAAATAGTTATTTAAAATGTACTTTAAAACATTTTATTTTGCATTATTAGTGCACTTTTTTAAAAAGAAACTCATTTACTTTTAAGATTCGAAGCACACTACTAGTGCACGTTCAATAGAATTGAGCTCATTTCTTTTTCACAAGGGGCAGCTCATCATAAATTCATGTAAATACTGAATTCTCTGTTGTACGCCGTTTATATGTAAAGTTCGGACTCAATATTTTTCACTCAGTATTTTATAGTAAGAGCACAGGGACCATTTTGCTTCAGTGCTAGGAAAAGGGCAGGGACATAAAGCTCGCATTCTTCCAATAGTAACTGGTGTGAACCGTGCTGCTGCTGCAGCATTGCTGAACCAGCCTGAATGAAATGATCCGATAATGCTGTGGTATTAGTATTACGCCTCCAACCCATTACAAATCAACACACATTCGTACATTAGCCACGAGTGCGTTAGTGGCAAGTACAGCAGACTATATGAATGGCAAAGATCTGGGATGAAATTCAGCTCGGAAGCACTTTCACTGACCATTGATGATATGCCCCTGGGTAAAGTACTTAATCCCTGTCTTCTCCTGGGACACTCTGTACCATGACCCGGCTCTCTCTCTCTCTGTCTCTCTCTCTCTGTCTTAGTGCGTAGACAATGGAAAGAAAAGAATTGCAAGGTAGCTGTGTAAGCCAGGCTTGTACATAGAGAAAGAAAGCACTGACTGTACATTCTGTCACCTCACTTTTTGAATTTTTTCCCCCCATTAATTTCAGCTTCACATCACACAGAACAATCATTTACTCATTTATAAACCCTCGCTATTCACAAAACACTTTTTTTTCTGTCTTTTTTTACAAGTTGCTGAGAAGCTCGTCGTACTTTCGTATGCTTTTTTAAGTTTCAGATTAAGACTGCTGCGGTGCATTTCTTTCTGGCTGTCTGAAAGGGTCTGTTTAAAAATTCTCCACTCAACTGGGGCGTTTCTCACATGAGCATTTCCAAACTATTTTATCCATTAAAACGTCTCCCAGTGAAATCTACAGCTCACTGCGATTAAAGTACCTTTAATTAAATTTAAAAACCCTAGACCCTCAATTTTTTAATGGCTAACTGGTTCTGTCTGAACTAGTATAGCCCTTTTACTTTTATGCCTCTGTACTGTTCAGACCTGCAACTGATTTGAGGCTTCAAAGACGTTGAATTGACATTTTTCAATCCTTAATTGAATTTAGATATTAATAATTCAAGTTATTTGGGACTAAATCAGCCTAATAAAACAACATAACCACCTTAAATTTAATTACTGTATTTATTAGATATGTGTTTGATTTTTCCACTTACTAAAATTGTGATTTACACAAAAAATCTATGAATAACACCTAGATGTAAATGGAATTGAACTAAAGATTAATTGTAGCCACGAGCGCAACATGATCATCATCATCAATACAGCTGATAGTTGGATGGACTTTTGTTCATTTATTTAAAAGAATAATAAAAACAATGTTGCAATAATTAAACTGACTGCTTGATAAGTTTTGGAAGATATGTAATATGACATCATCCTTTATCAACATGCCATCACTGCAAATACGCGCATAGACACAAACGCTCACACACACACACACACACACACACACTGCAATCACCTTGAAGGAAGGCTTTGTTTAATTTCTTTTTGGCTGCAAGCCCTGATGAGATTTTCTCTCCTGGTGTGTGTCACTCAGAGAGGGAGGTGAGCTGGGGGGTTTACAGAGAGGAAAAACAGAAAGCCATTATCAAACTTCCACAAACAGAAATGGCATAAACAGGAAATGAGGAAAAGGAAAGTGGAGGAATGGGAGAGAGGGAGGAACAAAGAGAGAGCGAATGGAAGTGAGAGAGTGAGACAGTAGCGGGGGGAGGGATGTGGTATCGTGTTATTAAAAGAGGTGAATGTTAAAGCTCAGCTTGCAGGCTGTAGTAAATGATGTCGGTAATAACAGTATGAATGATTAATGAATGTTGCTGTTGGCGGCATAAAAGGAGAAGAAAAAAAAATATGAAGACAAATCACGGCTCATTCAGAGGAGCTAGTTAATCACACTCTCCTGTGTTTTTAAATAAAGATACACGCTCTAAAAAGTATCCAGCCTGCCCATGTGATTGTTAAATCACACACACATACCCAAGCGTATTCGTCCTGAGAGGAGGAGTAATGTCCTCTTGAGTACAGTGCAGATCTGCTGGAGGAGAGAGAGAAAGATAGAGAGAGGGAAACTTGACCGGACCAGAAACGTCAGAGGAGCTTTTTAGGGCAGGCACTCAGCAGCGTTCGAGGGCGCTCAGAGAACCATCTTCCTCTTCACCTGTGCCGCTACGGCTTACACAACCCAAATAACCTCAACAGCTCTGAACGGCCGTGTAATTGTATCCGATGGTAAAAGTGTCAGAGTATGAGCACTCTCAGCGCATTCAGAGATGAGCACTCGAAGAGATAATGCTTCAGACGACACATACACGTGTGCTTCTCCAGCAACTGTCTGGCTTAAAACCATTAGCGTTATTATACTTGTAAGAGTACGGCAGACTCTCCTGTCTGCTGTCGTATACCTGCTGGAGAAGAGACGGTGTTAATGAGTTCCGATGGAACGGAGACGAGCGCATACACAGCAGCTTCAGTTAATTACGCCAATGACTTCTGAAAATCCCAGCTTCCCTGCAGATGTGGCGCACCGTGCTCCTGACACGTCGAGTTATAGTGCTCGCGCGGGAGATGCCGGTTCTAACATGGCCCGTGATGTTTCCTGTCATCCTTTATTGCGCCTGTCTAATAAAAAGGCAAAAGACCACATGTCCATGTTATTTTGAGTTTTTGTACTAACCAGGTGTGATGGCAACAAGGGACACCCATCAAGACATAGCAGTTTGTGAAACTGAACTGGTCTGAAACTCCTGATCCACACAGCTGTATATTAAGCATGTACATGATCTTTGCGTGAGGACAGAAAAAAAATCACATGATTCAGGAAAGGTCTTGCCAAACCTAGTTGGGACAAACTGAATGGCTTTTTAATAAATCCTCAGCTCTTCTTTTGTTTTCACTTTGCTTTGTTTGAAATCATATGTCTGTGTGGGTCAATGACATACAGTAAAAAAATGTATCATCTTAAAAGAAAATCGAAAGATATGATTTAGTTTCTTAGAAGTCCTCTTTATATTGCCTTCGTATTCTTTTGAAAAACGTCTTTTTTTTTCTTACACACACACACACACACACACACATATATATATATATATATATTTTTTTTTTTTTTATTTATTTATGTATTTTAAAGATGGATAACTACAACTATAACTAAAATAACTATCATGGTTTTGGATTTTTACCATAGATGAGGTGAACTGATGTTAGAGTATGAATTGGATTTTAATTTAAAAACTAATAAGGTTCCAGTACTTGTTTAATATATTGATTAAAATGAACTATCAATGAAAAATAATTCTGAAACATTTATTAAGTTATCTTGAACATTTACTAATACATTATTATAAAAATCAAAAGCTAAATTTGTTAATAATTCATATTAACAAATAATAAACTTCACAAAATTATTACTTTTATTACATTAAACATAGATTATTCACCCTCATGATGCTTCAAACCCATAGCTTCACTCATCTTCGAACCAAATTAAGATATTTTTTAAGAGTTTTTTGATGAATACTGTAGCAATGCAACTGACACATTAAAAGCCCAGAAAGGTGAGAACATCATTAAATAATGTTATAAAGCTATGAGAATCTTTAAGAATTTTTTGTGTGTGCAAAGAAAACCAAAATAATGACTATGCAGGGTCAGAAAGCTCTTAGGTTTCATCTAAAATATCTTAATTTGTGTTCTGATGATGAACAAAGGTCTTACAGATTTGGAACAACATAAGGTTGAGCAATTAATGACAGAATTTGTTGAAGTATCCCTTTAAATAATAACAAGCAATACATTTAATACAGTATTTATCACATCAGTGACCTTTGTATGTATTTGTAGGTCAGTAGATTTTGGGGCGACATACGAGAAGCTGACAGATAAAGTGATGATCAGAACAATGCTGAGCTATCTGTATGTCTGTCCGACCAATAAGAGGAAGGTGAGTGTATTCAAATGCATCAGAGTTACACACATTTAAAACTGTCAGATAGAAATTATCAAGCTAATATAATTCTTCCTCTTCCTCAGATCCTGATTTTATCTGATCCGGAGGTGGAGAGTAGTTTACTTATCAGTTCTGATGAAGGAGCCAATTTTCAAAAGTTCAATATTAACTTCTATATCATGAGTCTTCTGTTTCACCCCACTCAGGAGAATTGGATACTGGCCTATAGCCATGATCAGAGGGTACACACACACATATACACGCACACCCTCAAGGGGTTCTACTTCTACTGAACAATTAAAAGCAGATAATGTGGATAATTAAGTGTGAGCAAGATAATTACCTTTGTTGGCTGCAGTTAGGGATCTTACAGTGAATGTGTCTATTTCTCTTTTGGCTGCAGCTTTATAGCTCGGTGGACTTCGGTAAAAAGTGGATTCTTGTTCATGAGAGAGTAACTCCAGGGCGATTCTACTGGTACGATACACACACACACACACACAGACGGAGTATTTTTTTTTTAACTGATCATCAATCTCATATAACACGCCTACAGTGCAATTTCACACTGAAAATTAATCTGACTGCAAGAATATACCTGCATGCGCACACACACTATCACAGACTGAAAATTAATCCAATATTAAACCCACTCTCTACATCCAAAACACTGACACTGATAAACTTACACACACACACTTTGTATGTCTCTTTCCCTTCTTTCTCTCTCTCTATCTACCTCCATCTATCTCACTGTCATGTCACTTCTCTCTCCCCTGTGCTTCATATTAGCGTATGTGCGGAATTTTGATCAGGTTTTATATTTTAATCCCATCCGTGTGAGTTTGTGTGTTTGTGTGAGGTGTAGTCAAAATAACTGGTTGCCTGTCACATGCTCGATGAGCTGTGGAGACAACCAATAACATGTCTTCACTCCTGGGTTTAACGTCCCTATGCACACACACAATTCTCTACATCCTTTCAAAAATATATGCAATACATCTTTTCTTTGCTGCTTTGTACTGCGACACACACACACACACACACACACTGCTCTGATTGTGTTTGTGTCACTGAAGCCCTGCTGTGTCAGGTTTGGTGACTACAGAAAGGGAAAATGGAAAAGTTTAACCTTACACTATAATAGGTCCCTTCAATTATCCAAGCCTGAGTTTAACGTCTGAATGGGATTGAGAGAGATGTTGAACCTCAGACAGATAATTGAAAGAGGGGTTATTTTCAGACTGAGATTTTGAGAAGTGCTTTAATCTTAGACTGGGACTCTGACCAAGATTATTGAAGGTGGTTAAGTGTAACATTATTTTGCAAAACGTTCAATAAGGTTTGCTTTGTTAATGTCATGAACTAACAATTAACAATACATTTACACAATTTATTAATTTTGATTGATGTTAATTTCTATTTGGGCTGCCAAACGATTAATCACAATTATTCGTATCCAAAATAAAAGTTTTTGTTTACATGATATGTTTACTATTTATTTATTATGTAAACATAAATACTGTACGCACAGATACTGTATATATGAAAATATTTACAAGTATATACATTTATATATTTATGCTATTATATTGTATATTATATCTAAATTTAATAAAAATATATTTTAAAATATATTTAAAAAATATTTAATATTATAAATATTAAAATTAGAGATGCACCGATTGCAAATTTCTTGGCCGATTCCGATTTCCGATTTTACAGTAAGTGTGACCTGCCGATT
>JAUMHR010000072.1:6691409-6708092 GCA_032361145.1 Enteromius fasciolatus | reverse complement strand
TAACCCAATAAAATGACCCAACAGTCTCAACCCAGCGGTTGGGTTGAAAAAATAACCCAGCATTTTTTAGAGTGTATCATGCGCACGCGAGGGTTTGAAATGAGCTCACGGGCTCCCTTTTCTTCGCATGTAGATCTGTTTTCCTCTCGCGGAAATGATTTACTGCGCGCACCAGCATCAGTGGTGCGCTCGCTTATTAATGCCATAGATTTGCCGACATAGATATATTGGGTTTGTCGTTTAGGCACGGCATCGAAATCCGCGTTTTGATTCGGTTCAGTACGTACTGGTGCCATAATAGTACCGGATTTCAGTACCCAATCCTACACCTAACCCCGCCCCTTAACCTACCCGTCACTGGGGTTTAGACAAATCATACGAGTGAAGTCGTACACATTTGTACGAATTAGCATGATTTTACCACCTTGTACAAATACATACGAATTGGTTGTGAGACTGTTGATATATATACGTTACTTTGCACTACATCGTAAAACTACAGCGCTAGTTTTATTTTGGCATTAGTATCACTACTAATCTGATAAAAAATTACCTGTCCTCATAAAATCTTATAAACGATGTGAATGGCATTCAGTGTGTTCCCAAAATCTCACAGCTTATGCAGAGATGGAGTTCACTGCATTTATTGTGAACCAAGCTGCTCTGAGATGCTGAAACAGCGGATCATGAGCAATAGAAATTCACTATAATAGACAAGCAAACATGAATTCTGATTGGTGTGAAGTGCTGATCTGTTGTAAATTCTTGTAACTGTGCTTGTGTGTGTGTGTGTGTGTATCAGTTAACCACAGCAGGAAGAACTACATACTTTGTGTCCTATCAGCGAGGGCCCTTCAGGACCATACAGCTCCCTAAATACTGCCTACCCAAAGTAAGATACATGACACAGCACTAGCTGTCACAAAAAAAGTTGTCAGATGAAATGCGTGTGGCTCTAACAGCTGTTCTCTGTGCAGGACATGCACATTGTCAGTACAGATGAGGGGCAAGTGCTGGCAGCAGTGCAGGAGTGGAACGAAAATGACACCTACAGTCTGTACATCTCTGACACACCTGGAGTCTACTTCACTCGCTCGCTCCCAAACCTCCGTACCTCCCGCGGCCTCGCAGGAAACCTCATTGTGGATGTGTACAAGGTCTGTGAATGTGATTGTATGGCCTGATGGTGCTTGCCGATTAAGTTTAAAAAGTCTACCATCTTGAATGTTCACAAATACAGGTTGTGTGCAATTAGGAAAACTTCGATAATTAGCATGGCTTTCTCCAGGAATTTTTGAAAGTAGAACAGGGAAGAGTGCAATGCAGCACAAAAAAGCAGTGTTTGAAGTTACGCCATTAAACACCAAGAATACAAAGAGATAATGAGAACAACTGAAAACATGCAGAAAATGAAGTGTAAGCAAAAATGCAGAGTGAAATTAGGTTTATCTACAATAATGTAGAACCTGATATCCTTTCGTTTTCTTTCAAATAAAAGTACTGAGAATATTTTTGTAATAACGATCTTACTAACTGTAATAATCATACTAAGAATATTATTATTATTATAGAACATGCAAATTAATAATAATAAATCAAATAAAAATAAATAAATCAATAAGTAGAACTAATAGAATGTGAATTTAATAATAATAAAAACCACATGAAAAGAATAAATTACTGATTTATTATTATAAATATATTACTGATAATATTGTTTATAATATTGATCTTACTAACAGTAATAATCATACTATTATTATTATTATTATTATTATATATCCAAATTATTATTTAAAAAAAAATATATATATGTTTGTATAACAACAATAGTAACAAATAATAAAATGTTATTAAATAATTATAATTAACAACAACAACAATGTAATGATTTATTATTAGTAGTATATAATACAATATATTATACAATAATAATTTAGTAGAACACAAACTAATATATATATAATTTAAAAAAATAATATTTTTATATTAAAAATAAAAATAGTATTTTTATATTGATTATCTGTGTAATTGTAATAATAATAATAATAATAATACATCATTAAATAATAAACTAATGCTAATAATATATAATATAAGTATTATTAATAATAATAATGTATTATGAACACAGAAAAACAAGGAAATCCAAGTATTTGAGTTCAGATCACTTTTTTCTTGTAAAGGTGGCCGGTGTCAGTGGACTGATCATAGCCAATAAGAAAGAAGACGCACAGATGAGAACGTATATCACCTTCAACAAAGGTCAGACGTGGAGCTTATTACAGCCTCCGACAAAAGACACCACAGGACATGACATCAACTGCAACCTGGTGAGAGCCACTGGAATGAACTCAACCAGATACTGTATATATTTCCGATTATTCACAAAGACATAGATCAAGGCATAGATCACCAACATCAAAGTAGGTGAAATTCTATTTAACATAAAACAGCTATTAATAATGCTGATCATATTACAGTGACACACCCACTTTTCTTGAAAACAAGCACTCCATCAGATCCAATCACGCCCACTATATAAATTACATTACACTCAGACACACCTACTTAACTATGGTCTGATGCAAACAAGACATTCCAGTGTTGACACTTTTTGTTTGATGCATTTTTACAGTGGAGCCCTGCAGAGAGGAACTTCTTTAGTCTCACTGTGAAATGAGGGTGAACCGCCAGCTACCAAACAATAGTTCTGAATTCAGTGCTTTCTGATGGTTTGATTAAGACACAGTACCTTCTCTGTATCTTTGTAATGACTTTCACTGATGTTTTACACTGTTCTGGAAGATTGGTGATTTCAATTAAGACATACATTGAACAACTGGAGTCCATTTATCAGCAGATCTCAGAAAGTCTTAATGACTTTTTTCTGCTGCACCAAAAGACAGTGGGTTCAGTGTTTGCACAATGTTGTCATTCTTTAGAAAGACAAGATGAAACAAGTTTTTTTCCCCCTCAGACCTTGTGCTTTGGTATTTTGGGACTTATTACCAACTTTAAACAACCGCAAGAATTCAGACGCTTGTACACACAGTACAAAAGTTCGCTGCTTACTTGCATTTGCAATTAGTTTTGAATCACTAGGTGGTTGATTGCATTTAACTGTACTGATTTTTGACACTGTATTGACACTGAATTATAATTGCCATAATTACATTTTGATTTTTTTGAAGCTCTAAAATCAAAGATTAGATTTTTCGTTTTCGAAAAGAATTGGGTCACACTAATTGAAGGGATACGGAAAATACGGACAAAAGCTGAGGAGATACGAAGCGGATCCATTTGCACGGCTCTTGAAAGCTGATGCTACAGCCGGTTGATGCAGAGGAAATTATGTAGATAGATGTAAATGTATTGAAATATAATTTAATACTGTGTAATGTTCTAATTTTCAGCCGTCGTGCTCCCTGCACCTTCACCTGCAGATGTCTGAAAACCCCTACACACCTGACACCATCTCAACCAAACACTCCGCTCCTGGGATTATAGTGGCCACAGGTGTGTGTGTGTAGCTGTGCCACTTCGTTATTGTCTTTATGCTTTGGCGTCTTGAGTCCCCCAAGAGTTTCTGATAAATTAGAGTGGAGAATGGAAATAAATGTGCATGCTTTTTAAATGCAGATGGAGTTTGAGTGGCCAAATCACGGCTTTCAAGTTGTTACATCTTTGTGTTTTTCAGCTGCAGAGTTTGGCATGATTGAAACGAAAACTCATTTTGCGCTGTTTTTTTGCTTGTCAGACTCATTATAAAGTTATCTTCAAAACCCTAGCCCAGATAGCTTCCTGCATGAAACTAGATAGATGCACACTCAAAAAGTTAGCCATGCAGAGCACGCAGAAAATATGACCGGTGTCTTCCACATTCATAATTGCCTGTCATGTCCGACAGCTGTTCCGCAATCACTTTCCCATGCTCAGAGTGTATAAATACGGGATTTGAAAAATATGTGTTTTTTTGTCACTGACAGCAGATTTACCAAACGTTCTTCATCAGGCATCATGATGATTGTGGTCTTTGAGGGCAGACCAGACAATGTGCTCCAGGAATCTATCAGGAAATCATATATTATAGATTTGAAATTAATAGCTGTCCAAGAACCCCCTATGAGGGCTCTCTCTCTATATATATACGTATCTATATATATATATAGAGAGAGAGAGAGTACTGTGCAAAAGTCTTAGGCCACTAGTATTTTCACCAACAAAAAATGGTTTTAAGCCAGTTATTTCTATCTTTTTCAGTTGCGTGTCAGTTGGAAATATCAGTTTACATTTCCAAACATTATTTTTGTCATTAATAATACATTGAGATTATTGTGTAACAAAATGCTGTACAATTCTAAAGGATTCTAAATAAATAGATTTAATTTATCAATTAACTTATATTAACTAAATAAAATAAATATTTGGTAAAAAAAAGCTTCTTTTCTGTGGTTTTTCAGGTAGCTTTCCAGGTAGGTTATTGGTAAAAAATACTAGTGGCCTAAGACTTTTGCACTGTACTGTATATACAGTATATGTATGGTCAGCATGATTTTGCCAAGACATGATCCTGGATCAACATTATTATTACATTACATACAACATTATTATTATCCCTAAACCTACCCTACCCAAAAGCCTAAAACAGATATTTCCAGAAAAAATCTTTGATTATTTATTATTTGGTTGATTGGATTGTTGTTCCTGAATCCTTTTTTTAACCCCTATTAAAATATTAATGAACATGCTGTCTAAAGCCTGCTCCAAAATCTGTGATTACTAACGATTGTTTTATAATTTTGTATTAAAGGACTCATTAACTATTCTGGCCTTATTTATCTTTAAAATATGCTGTAAAATTAATATTTTAATATGAATTTGAATTTTTTTAAAACTATTTAAAGGAAATATCAAAGTGCAGTGACAGAATAAAAGCCAATTATTTAAACAGCTATCTAATGAAACAGTTTTCTTGTTTTTCTTCCATGAATTACTGATTAAATGTGCTGAAATTCAATAGCTTGTCTTGTAGTGCATATATTTTAACAGCACATACATTTTTTTCAAGGTTTTTTTTTTTTACCCATTTTCTGCTTTATTCTATTGTAATAAACTGTGATATAATCAAATCTCATCCACCAACATATCTTATACTGTAAACATGGAGAATAATAATCTGTCTGTGTCTGTGTGTTTTCTCTCACAGGTAACATTGGGCCTGAGCTTTCCTTCTCTAATACAGGAATGTTCATCTCCTCTGATGCCGGCAACACATGGAGACAGGTAAACCACTCACCTGCTCACATCTTGTTAAGCTTGGACTATAGTGTGGTCTTAAAAGATTAGTTTACATTCAGCATAAATATTTACAATTTACTCACAGCCATGTCATCCAGTATGTTCAGTTCTTTCTTAATTCAGTAAGGATTTTTCTTCGTATAATGGGGAATCAATGGGCTGAAGGTCCAATTGCAGACTTATGCATTATGTAGTCACATTACAAAGGTTACATGATGTAGCAAGAAGTACAGACCCAATGATCACAAAGCGAAACGTCAAATGCCCTTTACAAAAAAAGGCTAAAACAACGATGTCTGACAGTTGAAGGTGGAAAATGAGATAGATTTCTGTGCCCTACCCTACCTTTTTTAACTGAATGACACAGAAGAACTAACCATGAGTGACCTTTCTGATGTCATGTGCAGAGCCCTTTAAAGCTGCATTGAAATTGCAGTTTGAATCCTACTTACCTCTATTGTAGTCCACTATATTGAGAAAAATCATGGAATGCTGAGTTTCTTTTTGACTGAAGAAAGAAAGACTTGAACATCTTGGATGACTTGGGCATGACTAAATTATCAGCAAATGTTTATTCTGGAAGTGAACTAATCCTTTAAGATTCCTGAACACACCAGAAACTAAAAGAAACATGAAGAGCCAGGATGCTAAAGTGCCTTGTAGGTTTTTGACTCTTTAAACACTGTTTTTAGATTTTTGAGGAGGAGCACAGTGTCTGGTTTTTGGACCATGGAGGGGCTTTATTAGCCGTTACACAATCTGCTGTACCAACACGCCATTTATGGTAAGGCAAAATGCTTTTTCCCCCTTAAAAATGCATATTCATAAATGCAATGCCTTACAGATTTTATTGGATAACATCAGTCCACAAATCTGATTTGTGATGCAGTTTGGAATCAATATTGCATTGTGTTCATCCATTTAGGCCAGAGGAGAACTAGTCCCCTGACTGAGCCTGGTTTCTCACATTTCTGTCACTTTGCCACTGTTGCCTTTTGCTTGCTTAGTAGTGGTTTAAAAGACACTTAATATACAAACATAATGTACAGCAGATTAGATAGAACTAACACTGACAAGAAAAGGTGAACTGAACTGAGCTAATTAATGCTATTAATGTCTTCTGTAGAGCTGTTATTTAGCTAAAACGAATCTAAAACGAATCCTAATTTATGTACATATTTGCAACACTGACACTTGAACTGAATCACGATTTACTGGCTTGAGTTGAATAACTACACACTTGAGTTGAGCTGCTGATCACTGAATTTAACTTTTTCAAGTTTGCATCAATTCAATTACTTCTGTAGCATATAGTGGTCTAAAACCTGGTAACCTGACTTGACACATTATATGTACATAAAAGAGAACAAAAGACATTATGCATGTTCGAGTTCACTGCAGTTTATCTCTAACTTTTTTGTGTATTTTTTTATTCAGCTTAAGTTTTTGAAGTTCCCTCATGCTTAAACGTCAGCTTTGATTTGAGGACTGGCAGATATAAACAGCAGGCAATGGGTCTTATCATATCAAACATTTGGAATCCTTTCAGCGAAAGTGCCTGTCATGGCTTTGTAGTGCAGGTGGCTATGTTTGCCAGGGCTTTTATGCTCATGTTGGGAGGGGTTAAGGTTTGAAGCAGAGGTGGGATTCGGTGGGCTTCCGCTCACATGTTGTTCCTGCCACGTCACACAAGCGGCTTTGATGTGCTAAGCTCTGAAATGTTGTCAGGATCAATTAGGCTGCGGAAGATAATTTGTATCCTCCTGTGGATTGCTGTTAGAACAGGAGTCAGACGTGTGTGAGCGGGTGCGCAGCCATCAACTCGGGTGACTTTGACCCATATCTACAACAGCAGAAACACCAAACCAGAAATTCTTTCCTTTCTGCATCAAAAGATTTCATGGAGACTGCAATAGAAACAACAATAATATAGAGAACTGTAAACTTCTAAAAGCATAGAGAAGACATGCACTACCAAGATTTCCATATTTCTGAAAGAAGTCTCATATGCTCATCAAGCTATAAGAGTAAAAACAGTAATATTTTAGAACAGTCTAGTTATAATGTATTTTAAATTGTAGTAAAGTCGATCCTTCAGAAATCAAACATTATCCTTTAGAAATTATTCTAATATAAGGATTTGATGCCCAGAAACATTTATTATTATTATCAGTGGTGAAAATTATGTGTGAACAAGATTAATAGAAAGTTCAAAAGAACAGTATTTGTTATTGAAAAAAGTATTTTGTGACCTGAAACTGTTACTGTTCAATTTCTTGCATCCTTGCAAAAAAAAAAAATCCAATATTATTAAAACTGTTCCCAAACTCCTGTACACAATAAAGGGTAAATGTTCAGGGTAAACATTTAGCGCTCACAGGAACAGGCAAACAGGAGGGCTTTAAATACACAAGAATAAATGTCATGGACATAATCAGGTGCTTTAAAATACTAGACGAGTACTAAAATACTAAAGAGCCACTTCAGGCAAAACAATAAAATCTAATGCAAAGGACAGAAAGAAAATAGAATAAAAAGATGCAACATAAAAGAACAATGAAATGCAAAATAGACTGAATGTGTAATGAGACATAATATGCATTTTACATGACTAATAATGATTATGAGGGTAATGTAAACACAAGTGGGGTATGGTGAATAATTTTGTCTTGATATTTTTCAATGAGCATATATTAGATTTGATTTTAATGTAATTATGCAGATGTAGCCCACATTAAATGTTAATGCAGTGACTCCACAATGACTTGTTTTTGTGGATCCGCTGAATATTCTCAGATGACTGAACAAATGTGTCTTCTATTTTTATGTCTTTGTCAAATGTGCACTGTACAGGATATTAATCAGAATGTGAACCTAATGTGCTTTGCCAGTTAAATGATTTGAGAAATGCATGTGTGTCTAGGATTAGTTTGGACGAAGGCCGGCAGTGGGACAAACTCAGCTTCTCGTCTACACCCCTATTTGTCGACGGGGTTTTGATGACTCCAGAGACTGAGAATCGCATCATTACGTAAGAATTATTTCACCTCGTCTTCTCAACAGCCACACTGATCCAAATGGTCCAGGAGGTGTCAGTAATGAACCTTCCCTAACTGGGATCATTATTATCACATTAAATCTTTTCATTTGCATGTCTGCATGCCTGGACTATAATCCTCACACTTACTTGATAGCACTGACTCTTCCTTCTCGGATTTGCCATGGCAATATGTGTCCTTTAAGACTCTTTGATCTATTAGCAATTGTAAAGAATGCAACAGCAAACCGATCTTGTTGTGCTTATCTATTCTCTATCTCTATCCTCCTAGATTCTTTGGGCACTTTAGTTACCACTCCGACTGGCAGCTGATAAAGATTGACTACAGCTCCCTGTTTGGGCGGAAATGCACAGACGGAGACTTTCAGACGTGGCACCTGCATAACAAGGTTGTCACCTCACATTTATCAGCACGCCTTACTGTTCGGTCTCAACAGCAAAGCACTAATTCACTCACTCAACATTCAACATGAGTTTCTTTTGGCACTGAATTCGCTAGTAATTAGGGCGGCACGGGAGATTATTTTCACCTCTGGGGTAACAAGCCCAAGCAGAACGGAAGTTAATGGAGTCGTAATGGATTTAGCAACAGATCTCAGCACATAATATTGTTGACATGTTGTCCGTCAGCCTTGACTTGTGATTCTTACAGAGTTTCAGAGTCAGCATCTATTGCTTGTCAAATCTGTTTCCTGAGAAGCACGATGTGGTTTCTAAAATTTGTACTAACTACGGCATCCGTCCTCAGCTAAGTACACGTAACTGGGGGGTGGGGGTTTTGTCCATACTTGAGTTCTTGTCACTATTCTCTTGGAATTGGGCTACTTTTACACTTGCTGTGGTTGTTTTCATTTTGCGGGATAACCCAAATGTTATTTTGACAATAAAAAATGTGCTTTGGCTAATTTTCAATAGCAATTGACCCTTTGCTGGGAGTTTGATTGACAGGCGTTCTGACCAATCATACTGCCAAATATGCCATTTTGTCGTACAAACAAACCTTAACATTGTTGGACTTGAACTTGGTGTGTATTGACATCTTTCCGTAGTTCAAACCAGATACCTTCTAGACATGATTGGTTCACATGCCATTTGAACTGAGGCACTAGAGTGGTTTGTCATGACACATTAAATAGTCACAATAGTGTATTAATTGTTTGAATTTCTTAAAAATTACCATATTTAAAAACTGGGATGTTGTTTAATAGAAGTAACCCGCTCTGTCTTGTCTGTCAGAGCTCTTTGTTTTTTCACTGCGTGAGAACATGATATGCGGCATTAGAGTGTCATGGATTGTAGGATGCTGCAATCTAAGGGGGTGGTTATTTGAAAAGAATCAACTGGACTGGTTTTGTTTCGCAGATCAAGCAACCCTACTTTTTGTGTGCATTTGTGAATTTAGGTATTTTTGTGCTCATCTTTCATCACAACACATTTTCCCATAATCTACACTACATTTACTGTTAGCTTTAATAACAACAAAAACAAAAATGTTTGACAGCCTGATTCCAAGCAACATTGTTATTGGTAAATAAAACTAATAATTAAATATATTTTTGTTAACATTTTAACAAAAACAACAACGGTAACATTTTAGTAAAGGGACCCATTCTCACTGTGAAAGGGTTACTCCACCCCAAAATTCAAATTGTCAATATTAACTTACCCCCATGTCATTTCAAACCCATAAAAGCTTTGTTTGTCTTCAGAACACAATTTAAGATATTCTGGATGAAAGCCAGGAGGCTTGTGACTGTCCTATTGACTGCCAAGTAAACTACACTGTCAAGGACCAGAAAAGTATGAAAGATATTTTCAGGATAATTCATCTGCCATCAGTGTTTCAACCAATATGTTATAAAGCTATGAGTATATTGTTTGTATGGGAAAAAAACCAACAACTTTATTCAACAATTTGGCACCATAGTATCTGCTGGATGCAAATAGTGTATGCTCTTCTGTGTCAGCTAAACAGAAGGATATGTTTTATATGTGTATTTACGCTTTGATTTAAATGAAACCAGCGTATCCGTGTGGCGCAGGCGCGCAGCTGACACAAAACAGCATATGCAGTTTACCGCGGGTAGATACTCCCCAAAATTGCGTCATGGTGCCGAATTGTTAAAAAAAGTGGTTATTTTTGTGTTCTTTTCCTAACAATGTCTTTTATGCTTTTCTGGACCTTGACAGTGTAGTTCACTTGGCAGTCAATAGGACAGTCCCATTGACTCTCGGTTTTCCTAAAAAATATCTTAAATCGTTTTCCGAAGAAGCTTTTATGGGTTTGAAATAAGTAATTAATGACAAAATTTTCATTTTGGGGTGGAGCAACCCTTTAACTAACTGCTTTTAAGCATGACTGTTATCAACATATTGGCTGTTTATTTACTTATACAGCACATATTCTGCATGACCATATTCTACATCCTTAACCCTACCCAATACCTGAACTTAACAACTACCTTACTATTAATGAGCAGAAAATTAGGAGTAGGCATAAGTTGTTGTTAATGGTTTGCTAACAGTACGAATTGGACCTTTAAATAAAATGTGTCCAATAAAACTAACTAATAAAATAATACAATTTAAATAAAAACTGAAATTATAAAATAAAAGATCATTTAAAATATTTATACAATTTAATAAAATTCTAAAAGTTTTACTGAAGTTATTTAACTAAGCATAGTATGTGCATTTTTAGGGCGAGGTGTGTGTGATGGGAGAGAGACAGGTGTATATGAAGAGAAAGCCTGGTACACGCTGCACTCTGGGTCGGGAATATTCTCGGGTTGTTTCAGCTGAACCCTGCATCTGCACCCTCTATGACTTTGAGTGGTGAGTCACATACACACATACACATATATGCACACACACGGAAACACAAAACAGCTGCTTTTTCAATGGAGAAAATGAGTGACAGTAACTCTTGCAGATCAAAGGACTCAGTGTTGCATGCAGAGAACAAAAGCTGCAGGGATCCAACCAATTATACAGATTAATTAAGTGGCATATGAATGTAAAAAATCATGTTTTTTCCCTTTATTTCTCAGTTGTTGTTTTTTAAGAGCAGTTTATGATACCGTAGCGGTCATCACATTACATTAGCTTGCTCTAAAAACCTGGTTTTACATCAGTCTGTCCTAATCATATCGCTATACTGATGGAGATGTCTTTACAAGCCCACCCCCCGATTCACACGGAGACACACTCCTGCGCTGATCATAACGACGACATAAATCTCCCTTGTACCGCACACAGGCTCCATTAGAGTCGTCTGCTCTTAGGCAAATTACACGTATGAATGAGAGGCGCACAAAATTAGCATAATGTCAAATGATTAATTATCTCCAAATGAATAAGTAATGAATATTTAAATGGATGATAAATAAGGCAGTGATCTGATTAGCCTGAAGGAGCTGGTGTTACTGAGTTTAGCCTTGATCCCCTGCAGCAGTTTAGAAATGCACTAACCAATCACGACTTGAGGCTACCATGCTGCTAAAATGTTTGCTCAACAGGGTTCCGCCTAGGTAAGAATAGGACTTCTGCTGATGAAAACGGCTTTGTTTTTCATCGTAAAACGCTTCCCATATTTTGCACTACATTTACTATAATAGCTTCAATTAGAACCAGAAAGGTTTGACAGCCTGTTTCTAAGCCAGAGTTGTTTTTAGTTACTAGAACATGAGAAAACTTTAAAATGTTACTGAAATAAAAGTTATGTAACAATTTAGAAAAAGGGAACATTTATTTACTGTTAAATATGACTTCTCCTTCAATAAATTCCTAATTAGTAATTAGTCATGTAGAATAAGGCATTAATATGTGCTTAATTACAACTAATAAATGGCTAATATTCTATAAGCATGCTAATAAGAAACTTGTTAAAGAGACCCTAAAACATTTTTTTACCAATAATTTAAACCTAATAAAAGCACCTTACAAAATAAATCTAAAATTCAAATGAAAACTGAAATGATCAAAAAGCTAAATATTAATAACACTCTTCAGAGTGCAATTTGGTGATTTTATAAGTATATAACAGATAATGTAGCACATAATAAGGCAATAGATGTGTAACAAGTTGCACTAATCTTTAGAAATTAATCAAATAAGCAGATAATGGAGTAAACTTTTAATTCATTAAGTCATTATAGCAAACGACTGGAAAAATCAAGGAAAAATCATAGAAATAAATTTTTCAGAGAGCATGGCAATCTTTCATATAGTCAGCACAAGAACAATAATAAAATACAAAAGGTGGTTCCCAACGTGTTTGAGAAAACCATTGAAAAATTTAGCAGTGTATGCAAAGTGCAGTCCAAGCCACTTTTCTCTATAGACTTCTATTGCATCATAGCGAGGAGCTTAACCAAACTGAATAATTGATATGTTTTTATGATTTCCCCTGCAGTGATTATGGGTTTGAGAGACAGGCCAGTGGAAAATGTGCACCTGCATTCTGGTATGATGTTAATTTACCGTCACACACCTGCAGCCATGGACAGCGATACCGCAACAGCACAGGGTAACACACACTCACAGATGCACACACAATGCAGTATGATCCATACATGAATCCAAATGAGTCAGCCTTTATAAGAGTGTTTGGGTATTAAATACATGTCACTTTTGTGTTTCTGATTCTAACAGAGTGTGTTTTCTAAAGCCTTTGTCTATGTCGGTGCAGGTACAGGAAAGTGCTGTTGAATAACTGCAGGGAGGGTCTGAAGGATACACTGAGTCCCAGAATGCAACAGTGTAAACCCATAGCACCCAGTGGCCTGCAGCTGAGCACCATCAACTCTCAGCTCACTGCTGTACTGGGAACCAACATTACCTTCAGAGTAGTGTTGCAAAATGTAAGTCAGCAGGTGCAGAGACATGAAATGAATTCAAATTACAAGGTGCTGTGCTTTCGATTAGTGGTTCTCAAAATTTTTAAGATGGCAGACCAGCTATTTTCCAAAGCACTAAACCCCTAAATCTCATAAGCGGGTCTCATTTAAAGTCCTTTTGATCAATCTTGCCTTGTGCCACCAATACATAATTTTACAATGAAATTAGCTAGACTCACTAACTAGGTTAGAAAAGAACTTGCATACACTATCTGTCAAAAGTTTGGGTTCAGTAAGATTAAAACAGCAAGAAAGTATTAAATTATTCAAAATTTACAGTAAAGACATTTATATTGTAACAAACGATTCCTCTTTCAAATATAATGAAGAGTATTAGGGCCAAGCAATAATAAAAAGATTTTGAGATAAAAGTCGTTAAATTAAGAGAAAAAACTTCGAGAAGAAGATTTGAAAAAAAATGTTAAGAATAAACTTGTTAAATTACGAGATTAAAGTAGTTATATTTTGAGATAAAACTTGTTACGTTTAGAAAAAAAGTCGAAATAAAATGTTGAGAATAAAGTCGTTACATTTAGAGAAGAAACTTGTTAAATTCAGAGAAAAAAAGTCAAATATTGAGAATAAACTCGTCCCAAGTGGCGTAGTTCGTAGCTTGAGTAAAACATATCAGATTGATTAAATCGAACTGTCGAACTGTTTTTCCTTCCTTTTTCATCAGATCAGAAAATTGGAATTTAACTGCCTTAATTATAATGCATTCATTATACACTGATTTACACACTCCGAAGAGATGAAATGTACTTCACAAAGGTGTTTTTCTGCACTTTTATTTGTCAAAATATGATTTTTTTTTCTCAATATGTATCCCTCTTAATTTAATAAATTTATTCTCATTGCTTATTTCGATTTTCTTTTTTTGGTCTCGAAATTTAATTACTTTTGATTTTATTCTCAACATTTATCTTTTTTTTGCTTGGCCCGAAAATTTTTCCGTAATATAAATGCTGTCCTTGAGGAACTTTTTATTCATCAAACCATCAGGAAAAATGCATCATGATTAAAGATTTTGAAAATTCAGCTTTGCCATAACATAGTGCTGTCAAATTATCAATAGCGATTAATCTCATCCAAAAAAAAAAAGTTTTTGTTTACATAATATATGAGTGTGGTAAAGATCATGTTACATATTTGGTCAATTTCTTACCAAAAATATATTAAAAATAACTTTTTGATTAGTAATATCCATTGATAAGATCTTTATTTGGACAACTTTAAAGGTGATTTTCTCAGTATTTGGATTTTTCTGTACCCTCAGATTCCAGACTTTCATATAGTTGTACCCCGGTCAAATATTGCCATATTCATCCAAATCATACATCAATGGGAGGCTTATTTATTCAGCTTTCAGATCATGTATAAATTTCAATTTCGGAAAATTAACACTTATGACTGGTTTTGTTGTCCAGGGTCACATATGTAAAAACACTGTCATGTTTATATATTAAATATATTTATACATCCTAAAAATTATAATAATATTAATATAGAAATGCATATGCATATAAATATTTTCAAAATATATACTGTATGTGTGAGTATTTACATATAGATAATAAACAGTACACATACATTATGTAAACAAAAACCTTTATTTTAAATGTTATTAATCACAGTATTACTGTTTTTACTTTACTTTCGATCAAATAAATGCAGCCTTATCTGATAGTTTAGCTCAACTTCTAAAGACAAAATCTTTTCGACCCCATGTTTTTAAACAGTAATGTACTCTGACAAATAACTGTATTCATTCTTCATATTATTATCACCAGTTTATGTCATTGTTAATAACTGTATTCATTCTTCATATTATTATCACCAGTTTATGTCATTGTTATCATCTTATGTATTTTGATCTATTCTTTTTTTAACCCAATGTGGACACCAGTTTGAGAACCAATTTAAAAGCCTTTACATGCAAAACCACCATAGTCTTTTCATAATCTTTTTTGCCTCTTTCCTGTAGGGTGACTCACTGGCTACAAGTCTCCATGTGGACTTTGGAGATGGCATCTCGGTGTCATACTCCAACATAAGTCGCCTTGGAGACAGCATAACACACACGTACAGGGTCGCTGGGATATTCAGGGTCACCGCACGTGCTCAGAACAGTCATGGGTCTGACAGCAGCTCGCTCTATCTGCACATCACTAGTATGTACATGAGCACACGCATATATTTCTAAGAGTTTGGATTCTCTATAAGAAGCCTCTGTCATCACTATAAAAAAACGTGTCCTGTCAGACTAAATTTCCTCTATGCCACTGACTGCACATCTAGACAATCTATTTCAGAACCAGCTCTCAATGAAGGATGTGTAGAACAAGAAATTGCTGTTGTGTTCAGTGCTAAATGTGATCGTTATTGACTTCATATTGTGTCTGATGAGATATCACGTTCGATGTGTCATGTTAGGTCCTGTGGAGCGTATCTTTCTCTCTGCACCGGTGGTCGTCATCAGAGGAAAAGAAGCCAACTTGACAGCAGTGTTGTGGCCCAGTCAGCCCAGGACTGCTACCTTCTACTGGTGGTTCAATAACAGCACAGAGGTTCAAACGCTGAGTATATAATATATATATTTATATACACACATGTGGTCCAAAGGCCCAGATCGGTTAGGCAGCTATTCCAGTATTACTTTTGACCTCTAACAAAACAAGAGCTCCGCCAAAGATATTGTGGTTGCCAGGGTCAGATTGGTAAACCTGTTGTTAAAATGGATTTGGACTGGGGTCTAATAAGTACAGTAAAAAGCAAAGCCCAGTATTTGGGGGGGAAGATACTGTGACGCTGTGTTTTTCCCTCTTTGCAGTATGAACACCTGCTACCAACAGAAAAAGCATAAATTAATTCTAACTCCGTCAAAATGGTTTTTGATGAAAGACAGGCATAGCTGGTAATACACAAGGGGAAAATGCTGCCAGCTTAGAAATTTGGCCAAGTTAAAAAGCCCAGATTTATTAAGGTAACATTTTATTTTTAAAATGTTTGGGGTCACTATGACACTTAGTATACTTCTAAATATTATCTAAAATAATTTCTAAATTGTTCATCAAAGAATCCTGGAAAAAAAGTGTTGTGACTTCCATACTAAATTAAGCTACACAAGCACAACTTATAATAATAAATGTAACAAATCAGCATATTAGTTTGATTTCTGAGGGAAATGACTATAGCTAAAGACTAGAGGACTCTGCATCACATGAATAAATAACTAAAATATATTCAAATAGAAAATAGATCGTTTAAATTGTAATAATATTTTAAATATTGCAGAATTTTTGCCATGGTGAGCATTTTTAAAAAACATTTTTTCAAAAGCTTTTAAAAAACCAACCTGATCTCACAGAATTGCGTGAAATAACCACAAACTCTTAATGCATAATTCTGTGTTAGTATCACGTAATG
>JAUMHR010000072.1:6614310-6628107 GCA_032361145.1 Enteromius fasciolatus | reverse complement strand
CAGTAATCGGAGCAAAGGGTGGCTATTTTGAAGAAACTAGAATATAAAAGATGTTTTCAGTTATTTCACCTTTTTTTTGTTAAGTAGGCTACATAACTCCACATGTGTTCATTCATATTTCTGATGCCTTCAGTGAGAATCTACCAATGTAAATGGTCATGAAAATAAAGAAAACGCACTAAATGAAAAGATGTTTCCAAACATTTGGCCTGTACTGTATATATATCGGATTTGTAATAATTGATGTAATTGATTATACAATGATAATAAGTGATAATTGATACTGATTATAATATGCTGATTTTTGTGGAAACTATTATTAGTTTTTAATTAAGATTTAATTAAGATTTTTTTGATTAGTAGTAGTGTACTGTTAGTGATGTATGATGTTACTCATGTAGCCCACTGCTAATAGTAATTGCATTATTTGCTTAAATATCTCTATATGTGTTATAAACCTCTTAATCTTTTGTAATCTGGTAATCTTCAAATTCAAGCCTCTCTTCTCTGTTTTTTGTCTTTTGTAGGGTTTATCTCCAATTTAACCACGCAGAGACAGTTTTTCCCAACAGATGAGGACCAGACAGGAGCAGCCAAAGCTTTGCTTAGATTACAGGACACATACCAGCTGTCTGCCTACACCATATCTCATGGAGACTTGCCTGGTGAGCGATTGTACATGTCTGTGTGTTTATGCATTCCAGCATATCTTTATCAAGTACATTGCGTTACTATGGTCTATGTGAACCCTATGAGAAGCATCATGCTGTGTCTGTGATAAGTAAATAAAACGAGAGTCTTTATCAGGTTCCCATAAAATAGACTGATAAAATCAGTGGCATTTAGAAGAGAGAAAGAAAGAAAGAAAGAAAAGAAAAGGACCACACCAGTTATTGTTGTTTAGACCTCACCTGGAAGTAATGTGTGTTTCAAATATGTCTCCATTGTTTATGAAACTAACCCTTGTTGTAGCGTAATGGTTGTCCTATGGGACGGCAGCAAAATAGATGTCTTAAAAGTAACATCATAATCATGGTAGTTTCATGATACCTAGAACAATAAATATATAACATTTAATTGTAGAGACAATTTGTTTTTGTGTCTTTTTACTGGTGTGACCTCAGGTGTTGTGCACAAGAGCCGGATGACAGTGGCGGACTGCTTCGAGCTAGGAAAGATTGCTTACTCTGAGGCAGATTACTATCACACAGAGCTCTGGATGGCTCAGGCCCTCACACAGCTGGATGAAGGGGAGGAATCCACCATAGAAAAGGTTACAGTCATGGACTACCTGAGTTATGCCATCTACCAGCAGGGGGAACTAGAGCGAGCCCTGGAGCTCACCAAGAGGATGTTGAAACTGGGTAAAAATTCAAACCAATCATTTAATAACAAAAATGTTTAAATAAAATATGTATATATATATATATATATATATTGTTTTTATTTTTATTTTTTGTTATGTACTTTAGTCTTTTTTTTTTGTTTCATTTGTTTTTTTGTTTCAGTAATTTTTGTGCTTTTTTTATTTCTTATTTTCCTTTTTTAGTTTAAGCTTTTCATCTAATATTTATGTTTTATTATAGTTACCTATAACAGCACATATAATCTAAACATGTAACATTATACATTATCATAATGCTAGCATGTAGCATTTTAAACTCATTTAATTTTTTTTTTTTTATGATTATTTTTTTTGTTTAGTTTAAGAATTATCTGCTTGTAGGGGAGCGGGCAGAATTATATCTTTGTGATTCTTAGTTTATTTTGAGTAGATAGCCTATTAATATATAATCTTTCCTGGGGTGTTGAATAAAGACTGTTGAATATTCTAACTTGCTATAAAGGAACTTTAATTATAATGAATGAATGACTGGAATGACATATGTGGGTTAGTTAGAACAACAGTAGAAACAGTGAACTTATGGAAATAATGACTAATGCCACTAAAATGTATTTTTTTCTGAATGTGTGTGTGAATCTCAGACCCGAATCACCAGAGGGCCAATGGGAACCTAAAGTACTTTGAGTTCCAGCTGGAGAAGCAGAGAAAGGCAGAGGCCGAGAAAAAGGAAGAGGAAGGTAAAAAAAGAGAAAAGAAAGTGCTGGACAAACGTGACGCTCAGAGAAAACGCTCCAAAGACCCTCTGCCAGAGAGGAAGAAATATGAAATGCTGTGCAGAGGAGAGGGAATCAAACTGGTGAGCAGATCGTTTTAAACGTTTATTCTATTTTATTTATTTTTTGTTTGTTTTACATTTTTTTTCTCAAATTCTTGCTTTATTTGCAGACACCCCGCAGACAGAGCCGACTGTTTTGCCGTTACCATGACAACAACCGTAACCCGCGGTTGCTTTTGGCTCCAGTGAAACAGGAAGATGAATGGGACCGCCCACATATTGTCCGTTATCATGACATCATCTCTGACAGTGAGATCAAGACAGTGAAGGAGATGGCAAAACCCAGAGTGAGTTATGCTTTCTGTATAATAATGACCTTTTTAATCAATTCTAAATATATATTATACATGTTATTACTCATGTTTGATTATAATTTGTTAAGACCGCGTCATATATGTGAACCACAACAGTGTAAAATTCGTTCTAGCCTTTTAGGGTTTAGGTTTTTTGTAAATATGAGTGAGGGTTGGAAGTGGTGTGGAGGAGCCTTTGTGTAATTCTTATGTGGCTCCTCAGCTCCGTAGGGCTACTATATCCAATCCCGTCACGGGCGTGCTAGAGACCGCCCCCTACAGGATCAGTAAGAGGTAAGGCAATCAGTGTGCGAGTCAGGAACGCTGGCAACAAAACGAACCGTCGTGCCGTATCTGACCTGTAGAATCTGGGAACTCCTTAGCAGAAACAATACAAAACATAGTCAATCCTAAATCACAATTATCAATTAAATTCTTACATTAGTATTAGATAACTAAAAATATGTTTAAATTACAAATAATTAAAATATTTGAAGATTTTCTTTTAAAAAAAACTACCTGAGACTTTAACTTGAACACTAGTTATTGCTTTCATGCTGAGGAGTTGTCCACCCTGCTTCGCTGTCTTTTTGTCATATGGTGCTGGATAAAAGAAAGAAAGAGTAAGAAATGCTCTACTTTGTTACTTTTTCTTGCAGTAGTCATTATGTTGTCTGTGCGGAGGGCTTGAACTGGGACAGAGTGATTTTAAATGACAATTTGAAAGTTTAGGATTAGTAATTCTTGTATAAATTGTGCTAATGACTTTGACTTGAGGCATCAAAATTATTTAAACTTTTGCATCGCTGCTGGTGTACAGTTCTGTCCCTGTTCTTTACATGGCTTCAGTTCAGAAAATGATACTAAAGTGACCTCTCTCTTTCTCTTGTTCTTTCTCTCTTGTATTTATTCTTTTTATTTACACTTTCTTTATTCATGTTTTTGTATGTCCTTGCTCCTCCTCCAACCTTTTCTCTCTCTCTCTCTCTCTCTCCTCTTTGCTTTGTGTAATTGTGAATAGCTAAAGCGAGCCACTGTACATGATCCAAATACAGGAAAACTGACCACTGCCCAATACAGAGTCTCCAAGAGGTAAGGGGTCAAAGGTCAAAACTTCCTATCCAAAATCATCATCATCTGATCATCTCTAGAGAGCCCTGTTGGAAATGTAGATTCACAGTGTGTTCTGATACTGAAATCAAAGCTTTACTTGGCAGTAAATTAGTCAGAGGTTTGTTGACCCAGTTTCACAGGCAACAGATGTCGAAGTCTTTCTTCTTCTACAGTCCCCTTAATATTTTGCCTGACTGAAAAAAAATTATTGTGAATGCACACATACAGCACAGTGCTTTGAGTTTCCGCATGACAAGCCGTTTGAGTCTGTGGATTTAAATAGCTTTTTTTAATAGAGCTATACATAGTTCTGTTGTCTCACTCACATTTCCACCCACACCATAGTGGTTTAACATATCCTAGTTATTATGAGTGTTTGAGAACACGCGTCTCAGCATGGGCAGACTGGGCAGAGTCGCTGGACTTCTCCAGGGTTCCTTTCACACCAAAAACTATAATTGTGTGGGACTGTGAGTTTAAGGCCACTAACATTCTCTGTAGAGGGAATTAATGTATTAAAATAAATGATATACACATTAGTCTTTTGAATAAAAATGTGTATGTTTATTTAGCAAGGGCACATAAATGAATCAAAAGTGAATACATTTATAATAAATTTTAGTATACGTATAGATTTCTGTTTCAAATAAATTCCTGATCACAAAATCAGCATATTATAATGTTTTCTGAAGTCAGGAATAAATTACATTATAAAATATATAAAAATAGAAAATTAAATTTTAAATTGGAATAATATTTCACAATATGACTGTCGAAAAACTAAACTTTTAACAAAATCTCACTGACCCCAAACTTATTAACAGTAATGTGTATGAAATTTTATTAATTAATTTCTTAAATCAGCATTGCAGGTGTCAGTTAGCAAAGGTTTTGTCAGAAAACGTGGTTAAGAGTAATGTTTTAGTTGATTTGCAGTAGCTGTGGGGTCTCTCGCTCTCTCACTCTCTTTCTCTCTCACACACACACAATCACACTCATTCATACTCCTGAATGAGTTAAGTGTTGCTCATTTCCTGTACTCTGATATTCAGTTTAAAAAGAGCGTGAATTCACTTTCACACTGGCTGCTGTCTATTTTCAAACTCAGGCATTTTCACATTTAAAGCTAAACAAAATAAAATCATTTTGTTTCACGTTTCACAAAAATTATTAAAATCATTCAATAAAATAATTTTGTTTCACAAACATGATGTGAAAACGTCTGAAATTCTTTGTGCACGTTGTGGCATGTTGTCTTTTTATTATATATATAATTGCATATTAATAACTTTTATATTTAGTTGTTTAACATTTTGTTCAACTTCCACTCTCCTTTCCTCATTCTAGTGCTTGGCTTTCTGGATATGAGCATTCTACGATTGAAACAATTAACCAGCGTATCGAGGATGTAACAGGCCTGGAAATGGACACAGCAGAAGAGCTGCAGGTAAGAGGAGCTTTCACACAATCAGCCAAAAAGATGCTTTTAAACTGACGGCACATTCACGTAACAAGAATGCACCCATTGTAATATTGCTTTGTTGAAAAGGTTGTCATAATCAATGTTTTTCATTTAAGGTTGCAAATTATGGAGTTGGTGGCCAGTACGAGCCTCATTTTGACTTTGGAAGAGTGAGTTCCTGTCCTTATTTCACAGATAAAAAAGACACATCAGCACTTTAACTCAGCATAGCATTATTATATTGTTTACTGTTCAAAAGTCTGGTCAGTAAGATTTTTGAACACTAAATCAGATTAGAATGATTTCTGAAAGATCATATCAGATGTGACTATTGAGAATTCAGCTTTGCCATCAAAGGCAAAAATCACATTTAAATAATAAAAGTAATAGGAAATAGCTATTTTAATTTAAAATGTATATTTTAATTTATATACAGTATTACAGTTTTGCTGTATTTCTGATTAAATAAACATAGTGAGAATATCCTTATTCTTTCAAAACCATTTAACACCAAACTTTTGAACAGTAGTGTGAGAATATGTCTCATAATTTTCAAACTATGTTTTATTATAAATACAGAAAGATGAACCAGATGCCTTTAAAGAACTGGGCACAGGAAACAGAATTGCCACTTGGCTCTTTTATGTAAGTAACCGGTCTTTCACATGATACACACTATGTCAATCATTTTAAGTAATTATGCTTGTTAAAATGCCTGAAATAAAATCTAAAGTAATATAGCATCATACATATACAGTACTATAATTATTTGTTTTGCAGATGAGTGACGTGCCAGCAGGAGGCGCTACAGTCTTCCCAGATGTTGGAGCAGCAGTGTGGCCTAAAAAGGTGAAACACCATTAACACTTAATAATTTCAATTAATAATCTGTAAACTAGTTCATTAGTTTTCATATTCACTCTCTTCTTTGGTTGTTATGTTTCAGGGTACGGCAGTATTCTGGTATAACCTTTTTGCCAGCGGAGAAGGAGACTACAGCACAAGACATGCTGCCTGTCCAGTATTAGTAGGCAACAAATGGGGTGAGTCTCTTATTCTTCTAATAATAAGCAAGTATGGAAATGGAAATGTTTTGGCCAACAAATTTTTTTCTCTCTTGTTTAATTCTCTATTTCTTTTCTTTCCCTCCAGTATCGAACAAATGGATACATGAACGAGGTCAAGAATTCAGACGGCCCTGTGCAATGTCCGAGATGGAATGATACCTACCTGTCTTCTTTTATGTCTTGTTTAGTGTCAGTTTTGGTCAGTGTGGGATGTGTGTGTGTACAAGGAGTGAATGACTATGCATCGGTCTGTGCAGTTTTTCTATTGTTGTGCCCTTCTACACAAATATTGAAATGTTAAGAGGTTTTCGGGCAACACATGAATATGCAGAGATCCAATCAAATGATTTATTTTAGTTATTTATTTAGGATTGATTTTTAATGTTTCTTTTGCACTTTCTGCCTTGTCTTAAACTTCAACAGACCTCTATTTAAAAAAATGTTACCACTGAACACTCCATAAACATTAACGTAATTGTTACAGGGAACATAACAAGCTGAACGACCAAGCAGAAAGTTTATGACCAGAAGATCTGTTACAAAAATATGTTTTATCAATCCCTGAAACTCATACAGAAGTACCAAAGAGCATTTTTCTCAATCCTGAGATCAGTGCAAACAACTTTTAGTTGTATTTGTTCTCTTTCTCTCTTTTTTTGTACTTGTGCGTATGGACGTGTGATAGTTTTCTACCGAAATAAATTCTATGCTTTGACTTTCAGTTGTCTTTTGTTTGCCTCAGATTATGAAAATATAAACTTAGAAATATAGAATATAAACATAGATTTTAAGAAATCATTTTCTTTTTATATAGCATGAGGTGAAAATGTTGTTTTACTTCAGCAAAATCAACTGCACAGTTTAACCCCAAATGGCTCAATTTACCCCTCACTAGGCGCAAGTTCATCCAAGACTACTTTTATTTTCAAAGCAATTTATTTTAAGATACAAAGTTATAATTCCCAAGGATGCACCATATCCTGAAATGTATATAGGCCTACATTAAACTGGATTCATTACTGTCATGTGCTTACTTTAAACACATTGTAAGTAAACTGGCTCAACTTACCATGCTCTCCTTTACAAACTGCCCATTCAAGAAGGTAAGAATTAACAATGAAACCTATTTATAAAAAAACCCTCCTCAAATTAATATACCTACAACAAACAACCATAGCCTAACTAAACTGCTGTAATACTAATGCATCAATGTCACTGCAGACATTCAGAAATATATAGCCTAGGCTATATTTTAAATGCTTTATTTTCAACAAGTACAATACAATATCACACTAACAAAAACATTTACATGTCTTAAGAAAGAACAAGGAAAGGAACAAACATTCAGCAATTGTCTAGCTTTATCTAGCTTTTTCTTCAACGCGGAAGTAAACCTGAAGCTTCCGGTTCTAGTCTATAGGTAACAAGGAGAATAACAACGTGCAGTGCCTTTATAATACATTAAAATAACACGATAAAACACACCAACTTTCAATATCAAACAGCAAAACGAACTGTTTTGGAATGGGGAGAAGAAGCCAGTTTTAGCCTATGAGGATTTAGCCAATTTAATCTATGACACAATATATTTATAACCAGCTTTTAAACAACTTTTGGTAGAACCAGTGATTAAAATTAATTATGCAGTGAAGAAAAGGTTTTGTGATATTAAATATTGAGAGTTAAGGAAGCTTTTAAGATGTGACTGCATTTGTTGAGGACGGAGAAGGTTGCTGGGGTGTTACATCGACGTTAAAATACCGTTTGTGAATGATGTGGAAGGAGAAAAGGTCATGTGACCCATCAGTACTAATTGACAGTCGCTCCTCTAGTTGCTGTCACTGCTCGCGCTCGGCTGCCGCGAGACTGGAAACCAACACGAACGAAAGAGAGAGAGAGACACCTGAGGCACTGAAGAGTCCACTTAAACCAAAAACTCAAACTCAGAAGCAGAATATCACAAGTTGCCCATTAAATAAGAGAGTATAAGGCTTGAAAATGATGAATCAAATCGAGCTTTCCGTTCCGTATGATAATGGATATGAACCGGACGAGTACATGCTGCAGGAGGAAGAATGGGACCGGGATTTACTACTGGATCCAGCATGGGAAAAACAGCAACGGAAGGTAAGAAAAATTAAATTGAGCCTATAAATGTATAATTATATAACCTGGACCACAAAACCAATCAAAAGGTATGTAGCAATAGCCAAAAATACTGAACTGGTCGCAATGATCGACTTTTTTAATGATTATGACAAAAATCATTAAGATATGAAGGAAAGATCACGTTCCATGAAGTTATTTTGTAAAATTCCTACCATAACTATATCTAAAAAAATATTTTATTATTTTTTAATTAAAAAATAATAATAATTTTTAATTATTAATTATTATTTTTGATTAGTAATATGCGTTGGAACTTTATTTGGACAACATTACTCTTAATATTTAGATATTTAAACACCCGCGGATTTAAGATTTTTAAATAATTGCATCTAAGCCAAACATTGTCCTGTCCCATCAATGGAGAGCTTATTTGTTCAGATGATACATAACTCTTCCAGGATCCAGGATCACAATTAGTTAAATTAAAAACATAATTTAGGTTAAAACGTTAAATTGAATGTAGGCCTATTTTCATGTGTAGCCTATTTTCTTTGTCTATTTCCTCATATTTCCATTTTATGTAATTATGTTTTTAGCTTAGATTTAGATATCAGTTGTTTGCGAAGGAATTCCGTCCCGTTATGGTCTCTGTGGTCTGTCAGTGTCACGGAGGGGTCTGGAGCGTGCGCTGAGGACGGATGCAGCGGGTACCGAACTAACAATAGCGCAGCAGCGCGCGACTCTGTGTGTCTGTTTCTGATACGACTGGAATGCGGACTGTCAACAGATGCTTCCAACACTGGATGACGTCCTTGGGATTAGAATGGATGCATGGGCTAATTTTAACTCCACCACCAAAAGGCCTTATAGTAGCTTAATCCGGTGTCCTTGGCGGGGAATTCTTTTGTTTGTATAAACAGCACCTTATTTATTGTGTAGTCTATTATAATGTTTGCAGACATACACTGAATTGAAGTGGTCAGGCGCTTTAATGACATGTAGGCTATTATAACCGATTTTATTTATGCAGACTTAAACTGATTTATTAATTTTCTTGTTGTAGCTAATTAATTCAAATTACAGCATCTTTTACTCTGACACTCTGAACAATGAAACATGTTGATACATTGATTGTCATGGATAAACAGTTTTCAGAACAAATTTATTACATTTTTAGAGTATTTGACCTGCCCTTTCTTTTGACATTCCCAACATGATCAGTGATTCCACTTACATAACAGAACACTTAGAGCAAATTTTTGTCTAGAAAAAACATAATACAACCATAGTGATCTTTTTTTTTTCCTTCTCTACATTATTCACTCGAATGCAGCCCCATTTAGTAAGCAAATAAAGTTATAGAAGGAGTCTCCACCTGTGGTCTGCATATAGAGCCTCTGTTAAATCTGTTTGGCTAAATAGAACATGATTGCTTGTCCTAGTTGAGTGATAATAAATAGAATTAATTTAGGCCTTAAACTGAACCTCACTGACTATAGCAGAGATCAATAGATATGGCTTGAATGTTAGACACAGACTCATTTTGCTTGTTGATCTATGATGTAAGGGTCTGATCACTCTTTTTTAATTCTTCCATTCAGAGACCATCGCCCCACACAGGAATGTTACTGCAGACACACCCTGAAATTTTACAGAATGAATGAAATTCTTCCCTGTCCGATTAGACAACAGCAGTGCGATACACACGTTGTATTCATTGCATTCTCACTCATATCTCTCTTCTCTGTGTGAGCCTACTTCATCAGAGGTCTCTTATCAGAAACAGACTTTGCAGAGAGAGCTAAATTTACACTCTTACCTCGCAGGAATGCACGCTAGAGTCCACTGTAAAGCTTTCATCTGCCCAGCAATGACTGAACCTGTTTTGAGGGATTAAAAAGACGCTCCATTAAGTCTAGAAAATGGTCAATGGATAGCGGTGGATTTGAGAGTGCAACCTAATACAGATGTGGGCAGCAGTACAGCCGTGTTTTGTCCCATGTAATGATACCCAGCATTCCTGGGCCACAACGTTTCCTTTAACGTTTGTCCTTTACATTAAATTTGTTTGTAATTCCCAACCCAAATGCGAAAATCTTTGTGTGTGTATATATATCTTATATCCCTGTGACAGTGGAATTATATACAGTAGCAGCACAGGTCACTCTGTAACTTGAGAGATTAACTAGTAGCCATCTCTTTGTAAAAATGCACCTGTTTTATTTTATTTGACCAATGTTTACTCTTATTTGAGGCCTAATGAATTTACAGTTTTGGAGCCCTGGAAGCAAAGGGTCCAGTATAGACTTAACTGCTTCTTTAACTGTGGCTCTAAACAAGTAATAAGGTCCTTGATGTGATGTAACATTTTTGTGATCAACAATAAATTATGCTTATTACTTATTAATCTAATAGCATTAACTTTAATGGACAAAAATGGTATTCATTCTGATTCATTTAGATACTGATGTATGGTAAGATGTTCTTGAATTTTTAAGCATCCTTATCCTAAAGTGGTTAAGTGGTTCTGGAGAGCAATCATAGGATGATGCAGAGGATGATGTACAGCAGCTTGGAGTTTCCAGCTTTGTAGTGTCTTGTAAATGTAGTTACAAGTGCTGGTTATTTTTGGAGGATGAACTCAGTCTTCAAGTGTAGTTGGTCATGTGTTCAGCGCAAGTGTTTTTTTTTTATAGTGCCATTACCGTTCTATTGTCCTGCTGACTAATCTGATTACACTTCCTGTTCATAGTTAGAATGTCTTTCAAAGTTCATTGATTAAATAAAGTGCAGGTTTTGGATAATTGCAGAGTCTCTGCTATATACGGTCATGTCTTTTTTATATACTGTGTTTGAGAACTAGTTGAAGAACTACCAACTACTTCCTCTCTTGGCGTAGGCACAAGATAATATTGACTTTGTTGACGTTGTCTTCTACAGTTACCCATGCATTGAGGTTTTGACCTGAAAGAGGCTTTCTTTGTGTAACAACAAACCTGTTAAGATTGAAATCTGGACTACTCCCCCAAGTTTGGCTTAGTAACTACGTTTTGTGCAAGGAATGTTTGGTGTACGATACAAATGCTTTACCAATTATTGTAGGACTGTATGAGAGGATTTGCATGTTAGTGTGCATGACAGGTAAGACATAGCCATAGAGTGTCTATGTGAGGTTGGAGAACTGTATGTCGATGTGTATTGTACTTGTTTCCCAGACATTCACCGCCTGGTGTAACTCTCACCTGAGGAAAGCTGGGACACAGATTGAGAACATAGAGGAAGACTTCCGGAATGGCCTCAAACTGATGCTGCTGCTTGAAGTCATCTCAGGTAAATTAATTTTAAGTTCATTTGTGTAGTGCTTTTCACAGTGCATATTGTTTCAGAGAAGTCTTGTGTGCTTTTTATTAATACTGCAATGAAAAAGCATTCTGTTATCAGTCAGAGACGAGTGTGTCAAAGTGATGCAGTCCAGCAAACACAAGTGAACATGGCAGTAATTACAGCTTATGTTCCTAATGATTACAATATAAGGATGTTTGTCCTTTGTCTTGTATGTTCGAAGTAGGAATGCTTAACTTTCTTAGCAATTTGTAATATCAACTACATGCCAATAAAAATGTTCATGACACGTGGTATTTTGGCAGGTGAGAGGTTACCAAAGCCTGACAGAGGAAAGATGCGTTTTCACAAGATAGCCAATGTCAACAAAGCCCTTGATTTCATCACCAGTAAAGGAGTGAAACTGGTCTCCATTGGAGCTGAAGGTATGCTTTATTGCACAACTGTAGTGTTACCTGGATTTCTAATATTTTAGAAATAAATAAGCTGAATAAAGAAAGAAATTAGGTGATCCAAGGTTAATAATTTTTGCCGGTCCAATAGCATACTTTAACATTTCATCTATTTTTTATATATATTATACAAAATAATGTCATTGTGAAGTCTTAATTTAACTGAGCAATGATTTTTCTGCAATATTTTTGCAGAAATTGTGGATGGAAATGTGAAAATGACTCTTGGAATGATCTGGACCATCATTCTTCGCTTTGCCATTCAGGATATCTCCGTTGAAGGTAAAGAAAACATGTCCCAAACATAAAAGGCTACATGTCTGCACAAAAAAAGCTAAATTATTATTATTATTAATAGCACATTTCACAACCCTTAGTAATGTGTAAATCATATAATAGCAAATATAAACAGTTAGGATCAGTCATGGGTAAATTCTATAATATTTTTTTTAGAAACTTCGGCTAAAGAAGGGCTTTTGCTGTGGTGTCAGAGGAAGACCGCCCCTTACAGGAATGTCAATGTTCAAAACTTTCATGTCAGGTGAGGCTCATTATTGGGTGCAAAAAAAAAGAAGAAAAAAAGAATCAATGTTTTTATATTAATATGAGTAAAAAAACAAAAAACACATGTATTATATAATTATTTAATAATACATATAATAATAATTAACATGGCACTGATTCTTTCTCTCTCTGGTGAAGCTGGAAGGATGGCTTGGCGCTGTGCGCACTCATCCACAGGCATAGGCCTGACCTCATTGACTACGCCAAACTCAACAAGGTCTCAAGTGTGACCCCAGATTAACCTTTGATCCTTTCAGACATTTGATCTAACAGTCCAAAAATAACACGTCTGCCACAACATCCTGATGTTTCCTTTTGTTGATATCACTGCACAGATGATGTGTGTTTACAGTATGCGTGTTTAACTTCATCACACTCCCACCCTCAGGAATCTAAGGACCTTCTCTAAAATCTAAAAGCTTGACTTTAGTCTGTAGTGGATCCAAATCTTATATATTGCATGTACAGTCAGAAATTGCACACTTTCTTTTCTTTTTATTTTATGGCTTCAACAGCTGGAAGGATGGACTGACCTTCTGTGTACTTGAACTGACTGATTTTTAGAATCTGGAAGTAGCACAAGTGTTTATGTTATCGGATGTATTGTTTTCTATAATAAAATGAATTTAATAGATTAGAGGTCCTCAGTCCTGCTGGACATCTACCTTCTTGCAGAGTTCAGCATTGGCATTATTCTCAGTGGCAGACTGCATTCAGAACAGCACTCCGGGAAACTGAAATTATGATTATAAAACATTTACAAAAGATACTTTGCCTGCGTTTATAATTTAACCTAGTTTCTTGATTATCTATTTGTGTGTGCTATTTTGTGCTTGTTACAGTAAATTTATTATTGAGATTCTCTGTGAGACTTTGGAGATGTTTTGTTGATGACAAATTTGCATAGTTAGAAGACATAAGCATTACTCCAGCCTTTAGTGTCACAGGATGCTTGAGGAATCCTGTCATTATGCTGCTTTGGTGCTTTTTTACCTTGCTGACCTCAATCTTCTGAACAGTAGTGTGTAGTAGTAGTTACAGTAGTAACTCTAGTTGTTATGGCAGTCAAGAGACAATCAAAGAATGCTGGTCCATAAAACGTTTTCTCAGAAGATAATTTGGGTTTACAAAAATCCTGACCTGGGGCCTGTTCCATAAAACAAGTTTACCAAATAAGTCAGGTTTATTTCAGTTAGTCTGACTTATTGCCAGTTA
>JAUMHR010000072.1:6572361-6601666 GCA_032361145.1 Enteromius fasciolatus | reverse complement strand
ATAACACTTATAGTTATTTCTGTAATATTTTATTATGTAATATTATTGCTGGAGGTTTGTATAAAATTTGTGTCAGTTTTTCATGTGTTTGATTTTGACCTGTAGGTCATGTGAGAGGCGGGGATACTGTGCGTCTGTTACATGGACACACAGATGAATGTTTGACCATTCCTGCAGCGGAACACAGACGAGAGGATCGCAGGTCAGAGAGGTCAAATAACTACATAATAGTTATTTGACCAATAATTACATTTATTACATCCTATTTCACCATTTTCCGTCTTTTCCTCCAGGTCTGTCCATTTTGAGGGGGGCTCTGTATCTCTTCAGGCACGATCTTTATGGAGGCTTGAAACATTACATGTTGCGTAGGTTTTCTTCCTTTTAGGTATTGTATGAAAGCACATAAAAGTATATAAGTATTCCTTCTCTGCTGGTCAGATCAAAGTAGTGAAGGGTTGTTTGCAGGTGGAGCGGCAGCCACACGCACTGGGGTCAGCCTTTCCGTCTTCGTCACCTTTCCACCGGCTTATACCTGGGACTGACTCATGATCAGGGGCTACAGCTGGTGGAGAGAGAAAGAGCTGATATTAAATGTACTGCATTCTGTCTCCGCGCATCAAAGGTTGGATAATATCAATTATAAACCATTTATTATATTGTTTATTCAGCATCATCATTGTGATGTAATAATAAATTTTTGATTATGATCAATTAAAACGCTATTCCTTCTTTATAGGAAGAGAGGCAGGAGAGCACACACTTTAAGAGGAGAGATGGCATGGGTGCACCTGAGGTCAGATATGGAGACTCTCTCTGCTTCATTCAGCATGTTGAAACAGGGCTTTGGCTCACATATCAGACTACTGACTCCAAGAGACAGAAGGAAAGTGTGCCACAGAGACAGGTAAGCTTAAATAAATAAATAACATAAGTTCTAATATCATACTAGATAAGAACACATACAGAACAAAATACAGAACATCAGAAATCATTCTAATATGATCATCTGATGCTCAAGAAACATTTCTTGTCTCATTATCAGTGTTGGAAACATTGTGGTGCTTAATTTGTTTGTGGAAACTGTAGCACTTAGAACAGAATAGAAGAAAAAAATAATACTACTAAATAAAAATCTTACTAACCCCAAAATATTTGAAAGTTAGTGGACTTTAGAGACATTTCTAATGAACTCATTACCTGGAAGTTAATAATCTTAGTGGTTAATAAGCCAAAACACATCTTCTTTATCATTTTATTGGTTCCATCTGATATACATTTTGGTTAAAATAATTACAGTGAAGTGGTTCTCTCTCGTAGGCTGTTTTGCAAGCAGAAGGTCACATGGATGATGGAATCACCCTCTCTCGCTCTCAGAGGGAGGAGTCACAAGCTGCTTGTTTAATTCGAAGCTCCGCCCTTCTCTTCTCAAAATTCATTAGGTAAATATAAAAAATAGGACAGTGGTAGCAGATAAAAAATTGTGTTTGGCAGGTTTTTTTGAGCATTTAGGTTTCCAAATGGTTTTAAAAGAGTGAAATGTGTTCAAAGAAGCACAATTATGTTTCGGAATGATTTTTCTTCATTTCTAAAGGAGATTAGATGAGGTGAGGCAGAAGGAAAACAACACTGATTTGGATCTTCCAATTGAGATGGTGCGACTGACCGTCCAGGATTTGCTTGTTTATTTTCAAAGTCCCGAAATGGGGCAGGATCATGAGATCAGACAGGGAGACATTAGAGCATTGAAGAACAGACAAAATCTATTCCAAGATGAGGTAATACCTGCGGAGAATGAAAAACACACTGCAATAATATCTGAACTGTTTACTTTTTTTATTCTGCTTCATTGTGCTTTTCACAGGGTATAATCAGTCTGGTGCTGGACTGCATCGATCACTTGCATGTGTACAACAGTGCCTCTCATTTTGCAGAGGCCGCTGGGAAAGAGGCAGGAGAGTCTTGGGAAATTATTTTGAACTCTTTTTATGAGCTGCTAGGTATAGGATGACTAATGTTTTAAAATGTATAATTCAGGTTTAGCTTTTATTAACAAAGTTTATTATTTTCCCTGAAGCTGCTCTAATCAGGGGTAATCGGAATAACTGTGCCCACTTTTCTGCTTCCTTGGACTGGCTGGTCAGCAGACTGGAGAGGCTGGAGGCTTCCTCTGGTAGATGTTTTGCTAAATTGTTTAGCTTGTATTGTACTGAATAAGCTGATTTTAGCCCCTCATTTGTTACTTTTGTTTACAGGAATATTGGAAGTGTTGCATTGTGTTTTAATAGAAAGTCCTGAAGCTTTGAACGTTATTAAGGAAAGTCACATAAAATCTATCATCTCACTTCTGGACAAACATGGAAGGAATCATAAGGTAACATTTACATTACTGGGGTCTTCATGTAAGATCAAATAGAAAACAGTATGAAATAATATTATAATTTAAAATAACTTTGATATATAAATATATTTTTTTAATGTTCACATCAGTGCATTTATTTGAAATAGAAACATTTGGTCAATAAAATGTTTAAATGCCTTTGCTTAAAGTGTATTTCTTTCTTTCTTTCTTTGCATCTCAGATCTTGGATGTGTTGTGTTCACTCTGTGTGTGTCATGGCATGGCCGTTCGCTCTAATCAGCATTTGATTTGTGACACACTGCTGCCAGAAAGAGACCTGCTGCTACAGACAAGACTGGTCAACAGAGTTTTCAGGTGATTTGTTATCAACTTCCACACCACAAAATAATAGTGAAAGGCACATTTAAAGGTAATAATTTGCACGTCTAAAATATTATTTTAGTCTGTTATAATATAGAAATAGACCAACTATGAGTATAAATGTTATAAAACAATTATAACAGTATAAAAAATCCTATAGGACATTTTTATATTCTTTCTTTTTCTGTTTAGTGTTCGTCCAAACATCTTCTTGTGTGCAAGAGATGACTGTGCCCAATACAAGAAATGGTATTATGAGGTTGTAGTTGAGAAGGCAGAGCCATTTGTAACAGCAGAGCCTACTCACCTACGAGTGGGTTGGGCCAGCACGGAAGGGTACCATCCCTCCACCACAGGAGGTCATGGCTGGGGGTCAAACGGTGTAGGAGATGACCTCTGCTCTTATGGCTTTGATGGACTCCAGCTCTGGACAGGTGAGTACATGCACTGCAGTTCAAACGTTTGAAAGTTGCTTTTTTTTTTTTTTAATATCCGGCAAGAATGTGTAAAATAGAAGTTATTTTGAACATTGATTATATGTATAAATATTAAGCATAAAAGAATGACTTCTGAAGGATCATGTGACACTCCACAAGTGGTTGCTAAAATCGTACAATATATTGCAATAGAAAACAGAAAATATTTATGTGTAATAATATTTCACAATATTGCTGTTTTTGCTGTATTTTTATCAAATAAATGTGAACTCCAAACGCTATTTTTTTCATTCTTTACTAGGAGGTGTAGGTCGGAGAGTCACCTCACCCAATCAGCACTTACTAAGGGAGGACGATGTCATTAGCTGCTGTCTTGACCTTAGTGCAACCTGCATCTCCTTCCGGGTCAATGGACAGCCAGTTCAAGGCATGCTGGAGAACTTCAGTGTGGACGGGCTGCTGTTTCCTGTCATCAGCTTCTCAGCTGGAGTACAGTGAGTTACCTTTGAATGGATTTTGATTTTGCGTGATGTGTTACTTGTATGTTTGTTTGCTCATGATTCATCAAACAATGATAAATAAGGTCTAATTACCCAATTCTACTTTATTTTGTTTTAAATTAACAAAACTATGTACATCCTAAAACAGCTTCAATAATGCAGTGTTTCGTTTTTTCATTAGGGTGCGTGTGCTGTTTGGAGGCAGACAGGGGGAGTTTAGGTTTCTTCCTCCAGCTGGTTTCTCTCCATGCGCTGAAGCTCTTCTCCCCAAAACCCGCTGCAAGCTGGAACGGTTTCATAAACTCACACGAAATCATACTGAAAGCCAGCGTGACCTCTTAGGCCCTGTGGTACCTATAAGCCCAGTGACCTTTATCCCCATTCCAGTAGATTCCAATGAGGTACTATTCAATTTCAAGTACTCTCTGATTATTTTAAATTTAGCATCAGTATGTTTATTTCAAGCTGCAATCGGTCTTGCAACAACTTGTATGAGTGTCTGACACCCCTGTACTCAACTCTGCATCTTGTCAGGTCGAATATCCTCCACAGCTGGAGCAGATCAGAGAAAGATTAGCAGAAAACCTTCATGAACTCTGGCTAATTGACAAAATAGAGCAGGGATGGACCTACGGACCTGTAAGTATCTGAGTAGCATTTTTAAGTATCTCTATCTCATTCTGATGTATACTGAAAATACATCTGTTCTCCTAGGTTAAAGATGAGAGCAGAAAAGTACACCCATGTCTACTTGAGTTTTCCAAACTTCCAGATCAGGAGCGAATTCATAACCTCCAGTCATCTGAGGATATCCTCAGGTATTCCATTGATTATTGTGCCTGTTAAAGTATTAATTAGCTCTTTATTATTAATCACGCTTCTTTTTGTGTTGTGGAAGGACTCTTCTGGCTTTTGGTGTCCATATTGGACTCTCTGATGAACATGCAGAGGAGAATGTGAAATATGTCCGCCTTTCAAATAAGTATATCAGAATAAAGTTCCTCACTAAGACACCTTACATTTATTCTTAACTTGAATGCAAGAGTTAAAAGAGTTGCATGTTAATTAATCCTGATTAAATCATTTGTCCAGGTATGAGTTGTGGAATGGATATAAACCAGCCCCGGTGGATCAGTCCCGTGTCGTGCTAACAGCTGCACAGGAAGAGCTGGTGGACAAATTGGCTGAGAATGAACACAACATCTGGGCCAGAGAGCGTATCAGGCAGGGCTGGAGCTGTGGACCACAGCAGGTGGAAATTAAAGTATTTTTATGAAAACAAATTATATAAATATGGTCTTGGCGATTGTTTATTATCACCGGCATGAAAATGTGAAATGTTTCTACTTGAGAAAATCAATATTACTATGTGGAAATTGATTCTCAATATATATTTCTATGTTTTAGGATGTAATGTATAAGAGAAGTACTCAACTAGTGCCATTTGCCCAGTTGGATGAGAAGAACAAACAGGCTGGTAGAGATGCCATGAGGGACGCACTGGGTACTCTTCTTGGGTTTGGATATACTGTGGAACCGCAGGAGGAAGAACATGGTGGGAGCATTATCATTTTATAGAGTTATAGAGTGTAGTCTGGAGAATTACCTTTTGGCCAGTTACTTAACTTACAAGATTTACTTTTAGAACATAAAAATGTATACTTCTAATTAGCAAGGACACATTAAATTAGTAAGTGACAGTAAGTATTTTTATAGCAAAAAAGTAAGAAATGTTTCTTAAGAACCAAATCAGCATATTAAAGTTATTTCTGAAGGATTATGTGACCCTTAAGACTGGAGACTAATAGCTGCTCAAAGTTAAGGAATAATTTATATTTGAAAAATATTGAAATATAAAGCAGCCACTCTGAATTGTATGCGTTAACGAATTCTTGATCAAATAAATTCAGCAGAAGAGCAGAAGTAAATAATTTGAGTAACATTGACAAACCTTAAAAAACTCAAACTATTGATGGTAATGTATGTTAATTAAACACATGAACACTGTTGTGTTTCTCCCCCCCCCCCATAGCTTCAAGCAGCAATATTAAGTCTATGACTGCAGAGAGATTTCGTATTTTCCGTCTGGAGCAGCTTTTTGCAGTTCATGATGGAAAATGGTACTTTGAGTTTGAGGCCATAACTGATGGAGAGATGAGAGTAGGCTGGGCACGACCTGGATGTAAACCCGACGTGGATCTTGGGTCGGACGATCAGGCCTTTGTGTTCGATGGTTCTAAGGTATTTCAGTAATAATTTATTATGTTAAAGCAAATTGTACTGAGCTCATAAACTTGTTATGATGTTGCCTTTAGAAACAGTTAAGGATCATGAAATAAAAAAGTCAATAGATTATATAAATATTTTTGCATGTTGAATTTTAGGGGCAGTGGTGGCATGGTGGGGCAGAGCGACTGGGTGGCAGCTGGAAGAGGGGGGATGTGATTGGCTGTTTGTTAGACCTGACTACATGCGTAATGATGGTTACTCTTAATGGAGAGCTACTGCTAAACAGTCGTGGTTCGGAACTGGCTTTAAAAGATTTTAATAAATCTGACGGTGAGTTCTCTTTGATCATTTCAATTCCGTTTTGACACAAATTTATAAAATTAAAACTATATAAAGGAAAACTTTTCTGCTTTGTGTAACATACATTTCTCACTGTTTTTTCTATTATGAATTTTAGGTTTCCTGCCTGTCTGTAGCATAGGGACCAACCAAGTGGGACGTTTAAATTTGGGTCGCCAGGTCGATTCACTAAAATACTTCAGTGTTTGTGGCCTACAAGAGGGATACCAGCCTTTTGGTTTAAACATGAGCAAAGATATACCACTATGGATGAACTGGAGAGAGCCTTTGTTCATTCCTATACCCAATGACCATCCTAACATACAGGTTAGTTAATTTCCATGAAGTGATGTATTTGTAGATAAAACAATTTTGCAAATAAACCAAATGCATATTTTATTTTATTTTATTTTATTTTATTTTTTTACCAAGCATCTAAAATTAAATAAACTTTACAATAATGTTAAATGTACTGTTATAATATATAATAATTTGAATAATTCAAATTTCTTCCCAGGTGATTCGTGTCGATGGAACAGTTAGCAACACTCCATGTCTGAAAGTAACACAGAAGCCTTCTGGCCAGCAGGAAAGGGACACAAGCAATGTTGGATTTTACCGTCTGAGCATGCCAATAGAGTGTGCACAGGTTTTCTCTAGCCGCGGGGAGGTCACTGTGCCCCCCAGCAGCAGTGTGGGGTGCCACCTCAGAGATATAGAGGAGGGAGAAGCAGATTCTGACTTTGAGGTACTGATGAAAGCTCACAGATACACAGGATCCAGAGATGAGCTGAATAATCACAAAGACCACAGCCAGGAAAAGCCATCTAGACTCAAACAGCGGTGAGTTCAGTGCACTCCTTCTTGTTCACACCAAAACCAAACACATTTGGGTTAAAATTAGTAACTTCTGACTGAAACTTTATTACATACCTTTATCAACTGATGACTGTAGGTTTCTGCTGAAGAAGAAACCAGAGTTAAACACCAGCCACTCATCAGCACGTCTGCTGGAGGAAGTGATGGCCATCGAGAAAGATGAAAACAACCGCCTTGTTCATTGCACTACGGTAGTCATTCATTCATTCGTTACTGGATCACTGAGTGAGACCTTTGAAACAAGTAGTTTTGGTTTGACTGGGTTTTAAATAATCGCATCTCTCTTTTTGTATTTTTCTCACTGCAGTATTATTACTCTGTGAGAATCCCCTACAGTCAGGAGCCATCTTGTGTTTGGGTTGGGTGGGTAACTTCTAACTTTCACCATCGGGATGTGACCTTTGACCTGGACAGAATTTGCACTGTCACAGTCACTCTTGGGGATGAAGGGGGCAAAGTTCATGAGAGGTAAGAATCATAAGATGCTGTATCTTTAAACAAAGAAAAGTAGATATTTTAGTCTTTTTGTTTGAATATTTGATTATACATGATGTTCGATGTAGTATTTAATTTAATTTGAGCATTGTTTTTGTAAACTACAACTGTTATAACTCTTAAATAAAAAGTAAATAACACATTTACTTAATAAAAAGTTACATTAAAAGATGAATAGATTCTATAAGAGTATATTAATTATTAATAAACTAGTGTGTGTTTTTATTATTTGTTAGCGTGAAGCGTAGCTGCTGTTACATGGTGTGTGCAGCAGAGGGCAGTAGTTTGTCCCAAAGCCGCAACAGCAGTGGACTGGAGATAGGATGTCTGGTTAACACGGCAACAGGGCTCCTGACATTCACTGCTAATGGCAAAGAACTTGCAACATACTACCAGGTGAACATCAGTTAGCAGTGTTAATTCCCATTTAAATATTAAGCTTTGCATATCATACCATTTGTAATATAAGTTATGCATTTCTGTTTGCTAAATGATCTTGCTGTCCCATAAATAACGTATGCCTATATTTTGAAAAATACTATCAAGCATGCCTTAATGTAGCTGAGATTTTAGTGATAGCCAAAAAGCAAAGCACTTTCTAGACGCTTCATGTACATTTTCGTTATTTACTTAGACCTCAGGCATGTCTCTTCATTTTTAGGTGGAACCTGGAATCAAGCTCTTCCCTGCTGTATTTGCACAAGCCACAAGTTCCAACGTCTTCCAGTTTGAGTTGGGGCGTATAAAGGTAAACCAGTTCATGTGTTCTCCATCATTCCAGCCTCTGCAAGACTGCAAATAAATCTAGGAAAAAGTGCATCTTTGAGCCCAGTGGACATCATTGCAAGCTTGCGAATAATACATTGTATAGCCAGCAAGTCCCTTGGCGTTAATAAATAAAATATTGAATGCAGTATTAGTCTTCTTGAAATGGATTGCAACACTTCCATTTTTTTCCCAGAGCAAGATTATATTATATATTCTTACGTGACATATATATATATATATATATATATACACACACATACAGTAAAGTTTTTTTTTTTATTTATCTATAATATTTGCAGCATTTGTATTGTTGCCCACAGAATGTGATGCCATTATCAGCGGGAGTTTTTCGGAGTGAAAGAAGAAATGCAAAACCTCAGTGTCCTCCTAGATTGTGTGTTCAACACTTAACGCTAATGCGATGGACCCGAGTACCTGACCACACTCAGCCTGTGGAAGTGACTCGTCTGGAGGAGAGATATGGCTGGAGAGCTTGCTGCAGTCAGATCCAACAGATCATGACCCTGCATATACCTGAGGAGAACAGGTCAGAGGTCATGTTGAAGTAACTGCTAACGTGTTTTCCATTTTTGCTTATGAAACTAGAAAAATAACAAAAAATATTACAGGTTTGAAAATGAATGTTTAATAACTCTGTGGCATATTTATTTTTAGTTCAGAATTTAATAATAATACAAAATAATACAAAATTAGTACATCTAAAACATTTTTACACACTACACCATTTTTGCTATTTTTATATATGAAGCTAGAATTATTTTTTTGAAATGCGACAGACAAAATTACATTTATTTTTTCATTAATTTTAATTTGTTACATACAAATTTTAGAATGATATTTAATACTCTTGTATTTTTAATATGGAATTTAAGATTTTTTTTTAAATTTAATAATCCTCCTTTTCCTCTTTCAGGTCGGTTGACATTCTGGATCTGTCTGAACTGTGTGATCTCTTGAAGTTCCATGATCGCACCCTTCACCTCTACTCAGCCCTGTCAGCTCATGGAAACACACATGTAAGCCACGCCCTCTGCAGCCATGTGGACCAATCACAATTTTTGTTTGCCTTGCAGTGCTCTAGAATGCCAGGTCACCTGCGAGCAAGTTATTACAACCTCCTTATCAACACCCACCTCGGTGCCCATGCCAGTGCCAGACAGGCCATGGCCCATGAATACATTGTGCCTATGATGGACACCACGCAGTCGATTACACTCTACAAAAACAATAAGAAGGTGCAGAGATTCCCAGGAAGTGAGCTCAGCACTTCCTTATGGCCCAGAATGTGTTTTACGTCACCCTGCTTCATCAGAGCTTATAAAATGGATGTGATGGATGAGGGCAGGGCTTTGTGGAGTAACTTGCACCAAAACAGCCCAGAGTTCCCATTGGATGTTTTAAAGGATGTTGTAATTACAATGCTGAAGGAGGCAGTGGGAGCAGTATGGCAGGGTGTGAGGGATCCTGCCGGGGGAAGCGTAGAGCTCCTAATGGTTCCTCTGCTCAGTTTGCTTCACACTCTCCTGCTGATGGGTGTGTATCAGGGGACAGATCTGGAGGCTGTGTTTAGTCTCATCCTGCCAGCCAGTTACATGAGAGGAACATGTAAAACGATGGATGAACTTGAAGAAAGTGATGGAGAAAGAGAGGAAAAGCGGGGTAGAGATTGGGAGGATAATGTCCCTCTGCAAAGCCTACTTCAGATGAAGCTTCCAGAAGCTGTCAAATTACAGGTTGGCATATTTCATTAAAAGGCATAGGTTATTTATCCATTCATCTACTCATTCTTATGTCATTTAACACTGCTGCCCTTTCTATTATAATATCTCCCTTTCTCACAATTTCTTATTTGTCACCATCAGGTGTGCCACCTTTTGAAGTACCTGTGTGACTGCCAGGTACGTCACAGAGTAGAAGCCGTGATGTCGTTCTCAAGTGACTTCGTAGGTCGTCTTCAAGACAACCAGCGCTTCCGATACAATGAAGTTATGGATGCTTTCAACATGTCTGCTGCCCTCACGGCACGCAAAACTAAAGAGTTCCGTTCTCCACCTCAGGAACAGGTCAGAGATCATAGGTTGACTGGATTGGACTGTATATTTCAGTCATTATTTACTCGGCTCGTTCCAAACCTGTATGACACGGGTGTCCAATTCTGCTTCTGGAAGGCCAACATTCTGCATAGTTTAGCTCCAACACACTTGCCTAGAAGTCACTAATGAAACAGATTTGGGATGGAGCTAAACTCTGCTCGACAGTGGCCATCAAGAAATAGATTTGAACTTTATGACATTCTTTCTTCTGAGGAATACAAAAGAGGTTTTAAGAGATATACAAAAAATCTAAATAACAAAAAAATGTTGTTTTAGAACCACTGAAACAGTTTTCAAAATATTTTCTTTTGTGTTTCACTGTAAGTCATACAGGTCTGGAATATAGTTAGGGTGAATAGCGTTTTTTTAAGTAAGTATCTATTTAAAGACGTACAGTATGTGAAAGACTGAATGAATGAGTGGTTGTTTATTGAATGGAGGCATATCTGAATGTGAATCTGAATGTGAGCTTGCAGTTATAAGAAAGGAGCAGGTTTTATGCAGACAATATAATTAAACATGTCTTAAAATTTTAAGGAAATTAATCATTCACATTATGAGCAACAACACAATTTTAGAAAAGATGAGAAATTTTAATTTCATGCCCTAATTAGTTGTGTCCTTTTTTTTTTCTCTGTCCAGATAAACATGATGTTGAGCTTCCGGGAAGAGTGTCAAGAATGTCCCTGTCCAGAGGACATCCAAGATTTGATGTGGGAATTCCATCAGGATCTAATGAGCCACTGTGGTAGGCAGCCAATTAGGGCAACGATTGCTACAGTTTTATTGATATTAACTGGCATCATGGCCTCTTATATACATTTATTCACATCTTTTTACTTTGGTTAATACAGGAATTGATACAGATAGTGATTTGGAGAATGAGGATGAGGGCAATCAGTCAGTCAGGAATCACCTCCAAAGCCTGGTGGATAAGATCATTCACTTAAAGAGGAGAATGTCAGGCCTGCCTGAAGAGATTGTGAACAAACCTGGTAGGAACCAGTCTCTTTTGGCTCTCAAAAATGATCTTTTTCATTATTTTGGGATCACATTGTTATGTTATGAACTGTATTAATACAGCATCTTGATTCTGTTACTTGTAAAGCCGTACAGGTTCTTTCAATTACAAGTTAAAACAGACCTCTCTCTCTCTTTCTAGTCTCACTACAGCAGCTGATATCAGAGACCATGCTGCACTGGGCCCAGGAGGGGACGATAGAAGACCCAGCTCTGGTGCGTGCTGTTTTCAGCCTGCTGCATCAACAGTATGCTGGGCTGGAAGGCCACATGTCTGCACCACTACAGAAGGCTTACTGTATCAGCCAGACATCTGTGGAAGACACTCTTAATCTACAGTGGGCTCTAGCATGCATTCGTTCATTGCTCACAGCCAGGATGGGCAAAGAAGAAGAGGAACTCATGATTAGAGGACTAGGGTGAGAGAAGATGACTGGATTTGGAGTGTAATACTGTATAATTGCTTTTTTTATATACTGCACTGTATACGCTGTGCTATGTATTTTTTTTTAATAGTAAGTGAAACCTTATGCAGCGTTAACCGTTTCAGACAATACTGTGCTTTATATTAAAAATATAAATATATATATTTATATATAATGTATAATAAAAATATATATATTTTTGTATCAAATAAACAACAAAATGAAAACAAAATAAAATATAGATCTTAAAATGCATTGAAAATATTGAAATATATTTTAATATTTCATGTTTTTAACATTTTATTCCATATTATTACTGTTTTTACTGTAAAAACAAGTTTTACCTCAAACTTGTGAAGGGTAGTTTATTTTTATGATTAAGCACAAATGCATCATAAAATGACATTTCTAATCAGACACTGAATGGAGTACCAATAAAACATCTCAGCCAGTAGAATTACTTATTTTGACACTTCCCATCATACAATATTCACTTCAAATTAAAATTTTATTTGTCACATTCACATACATACATGGTATGACATGAAGTGAAATGTATTGCACGACTGCCCCAACAAATTGACACATTTAGAAAACAATTTAAGTAAAATGGCAAAATAGAGGTAGAATATGAAAATAAGTACAGTGAATAAATATATAACAAAATAACTAGCAATAAAATAGAATAGAGGTATTATTAAATATCCAATATTTCTGATGGACTGCTATGTCCAAGTCAGTTTTATTCCCAAGCTAAGACCTTTGTTTTCTCTTGTGTAGTGACATTATGAACAATAAAGTTTTCTATCAGCATCCTAATCTGATGAGAGCTCTGGGGATGCATGAGACCGTCATGGAAGTTATGGTGAATGTCCTTGGTGCTAGAGAATCTAAGGTAATCATAATAACATCAAGTACTGTACTTGCAGTGATTGTCAGCTTCTGCGTTCATTATGGTTGTAAAATGTCAACTACATAATTGAACCACTCAAATTAGAACTTAATCATTGCATTAAGTGCAGTGTTTTGATTTATTCACTCCCATGAGGTGCTCTGTTAACTCTTATCCTCTAACCTCATTAAGGAAATCATGTTCCCTAAGATGGTCGCGCACTGCTGTCGTTTCCTTTGTTATTTCTGTCGAATCAGTCGGCATAATCAGAGGGCCATGTTTGATCATCTCAGCTACCTGCTGGACAACAGTAATGTTGGACTTGGTATGTAGTTAAACCTGTAAATAACCTACAACCTGAACATTTTGAAGGAAGTAGACAAATGTTTTTTCTTATCAGCTTCTCCCTCAATGAGAGGTTCAACTCCTCTGGATGTGGCGGCTGCTTCTGTCATGGACAACAATGAACTGGCGCTTGCTCTTACAGAGGCAGATCTGGAGAAAGTAAGTCTCACTGACTGATTTTTTTATCTCTCTTTTGCATCCCTTATGACGTTTGTTGGCATTGAACTGCCTGTGCTGGTTTTTTACAGGTTGTGCAGTATTTGGGAGGCTGTGGTTTGCGTAGTTGTGCTTCGCTTGTCTCCAAAGGGTACCCAGATATTGGTTGGAATCCTGTAGAGGGAGAACGTTACCTGGACTTTCTGCGTTTTGCAGTATTTTGCAACGGTAATGAGCAGTTTTCAATCCTGAATCCAGACCTAGTGAAACCTAATTAAACGCCTGGTTTCGATTGGTTATTCTCCTCATACAGGCGAGAGTGTTGAGGAGAATGCCTATGTGGTAGTGAGGCTTCTGATTCGCCGACCTGAATGCTTTGGCCCCGCCCTTCGAGGGGAGGGGGGAAATGGTCTTCTAGCGACTATGGAGGAAGCCATCAGAATTTCTCACCTGCAAGATGGAACCAGTGCAGCCAGTACACACAGTTCCAACCGGACACTGTGAGTGTTAAGTTTCGATTTTATCCATTCTCGCTCATGTCCATATCTCATTGTGACCTGCACTCCTAGTGACACGCTGGATGATGATGATGATGTCATTCACATGGGACACGCCATAATGACCTTCTACTCTGCTCTCATTGATCTCTTGGGTCGTTGCGCCCCTGAGACGCATGTAAGTGTTTCGTGAAACCACCTGGGAAAGCTAGATAAGAGCCTCATAATGTGCTTGAAGGATTTAGTTGTAAAAGGCTTATTGGTTTTATCTGCTTTTTAAGGCAAGGCCAGTTTTCATTAAAGGCTTGAAAGGTTCTTCAAGGTTGCTAATGGTTGGTCTCTTTTGTGTGTGTGCATATGACCTGCAGCTCATAGAAGCAGGGAAAGGTGAGGCCATCCGGATCCGGGCGATCTTGAGGTCTCTTGTTCCCAGAGACGATCTGGAGGGAATCATCAATATTTCTTTTAGTTTACCACTTGTAAACACAGGTGCGTATGAAAGTATGGGACTTGTGAGCTTGCGTAAAATACATTCATGACGTCAAAAAATTCTTATTCTGACTATTGATTTATCTTTCTAAAAACCTCAAATCTGTGTAATGAGAGAGTCTGAGCTCAGTTTTTAAATAAACTAAGTTAATTTAGTTTGGAGCTGCTGGCAAAGATGTGAAGTAGGGTATTTTTATGTCTAAAAGTGATTAATTGGTGGGTGAAAATATTTTATGCTTGTTATTCTCAGATGATCTAGTGGTGGAGCCTGACATGTCTCGGATATTTTGTCCGGATCACAAAGCAGCCATGGTGCTGTTTTTGGACCGGGTTTATGGAGTTCAGGACCAGCAGTTCTTGATGCGTCTACTGGAGAATGGTTTTCTTCTGGACCTGCGAGCGGCTGTTAACATGGATGCTGTAAGTGGACAGACATTACATGTAGAAAAAGTTCACCCAAATTTGGATATTTTCATTATGTCATTTCAAACCGATGTGACCTTTTTTTTTACCCATGTGACCTTTACTTTTTTAAATGAATCTCTGAATAGTATGCAAACAAGAGGGGATGGAGTTCTTGAGTTCTTGAGCTCCAAAAATGTCATAAAACATCATCAATGCACTTGAACTCATGCACTATATTCCAAGTTTTTGAAGTCAAACAGTTGTTTTGTGCAAGGAATAAATCTGAAATTTAAGTCATTTATTTACTGAAAATCTTGGGTTTGTGCAGTTTGAACCCACTAGTTAGGGTTTGAATCCCGCAGTTAATGCCAAAATAAAGGTTATGGGGGTCTTACAGGCTTGCGGTTTTCTCTGTTCTACATGTTTCATCAGCTCCATCTGAATGCAACATAAGAAGGAAATATAATTTCAACCACCCCTAAAACAGGCCACACCACTGGCTCCTGCAGTTGCAAAACTGAAGAGATTACCAAAACATAGAAGTCACATTACAAAAGTTTAAAGTTAAAAATTGTTTTAGAAAAACTATATATATAATACTTTTATTCAGCAAGGATGCAACAATAAATTGACCAGTGAGACATTGATAATGTTAAAAATGTTGTAAAGAATTTGGTTTTAAAATAAACGACGTTCTTTTGAACTTTCCATTCATCAATGAATCCTGAAAACTGAATCACCATTCCATAAGAATATTAAGGTTTTCAACAAGTCAGCATATTAAAATGATTTCTGAAGGATCGTGTGATACTGAAGACTGATAATAGTTGCTGAAAAAAAGCTGTGCATATATAGATATATTTTCCCTTTTTGCAGACGGGGTTAGGTGGAACAGATATGGCACTGTCTCTTAATCGCTACATATGCGTGGCTGTGCTGCCATTGCTGAGTAAGTATTCCTCTCTGCTGTGTGACTTCTCTTCACTGCGGACTGGGCTGGTGGACGAGCTCCTGCAGGGTGTCTACAGCCTCTCTAAAGCCAGTGGACTGACCAAGGCTCAGAAAGATACTATCCAGGACTGTCTGCTGGCAGTGTGTGGGTGAGAATGTTTGATTTTGCTTTTTCTTTAGATTGATTGTATTACACAGTAAAAGCCATGGACTACAATAGTGAAAGTTCTGTATATTTTCTGTATGTGTTCTGTATGTTTTGGCTGTTTTAGGACTTATGAATGCTGTATTTTAGAGGAGATTTTAAGAAACAATTCCATATTGTATAAGTCTGTATTTATAAGCCGTTCTCATTTATTTATTACAATTTTTTCACACAGAAAACTGAATCCCTCCATGTTGTGGTCTCTGCTGCAGAATCTTGTGTTTGACGTCCCTCAGCTATCAGAAAACTCCAAGATGCCACTCAAGGTCTAATTTATAAAATTATAATTTATAAAATATAAAATTGTGTTTTCCTTAAGCAATTCGGCTTATCACTTGTGGTTGCTTCTTCCAGCTGTTGACCAATCATTATGAGCAGAGCAGGAAGTACTACTGTCGGAATGATGGATGGGGTGGCTTTGGCTCTGCCTCAGAGGAAGAACTTTGTCTGACCAGAAAGCTGTTTTGGGGGATATTCAGTGCTCTTGCCAAAAAAGTGAGAAAAGACAGAAAATCTCCTTCTTTTCAAACCAAGTGACCACACAAATTTCTCCGAAAACTGTTTATTTATTTAGATTTTTGGTTGTCTGCTCTTTTTTTAATTTTATTTTGAATTGCACAATAAAAAGTTTGTTTTTCAATCTTGTCCATAGTCCTACGATCCGGACCTATTCAAATTGGCCCTGAGTTGTCTCAGTGCAGTTGCTGCGGCGATTCCTCCTGACCACCTTGACCCAAGCTGCACAGAAGGACGAGAGAGACACTCGACAATGGATTCAGAGAGACGGTTTTGTCCTCGACCCCTGGACACTTCAAAGTAAGACTTCTATAAACTTAAAGGTCTATTACACATCTTAAAGCAGCTGAAACAGACCCTATGAGTTGGATTTAATGGACCGTGTGCACTGAGATCTTCTGAAAACCTTTTTGAAATTAGCACTAATGTCAGAAGTTTGCTTCATGATCTTTTGAAAGTAAAGTGTGGATGTTTATGAAATAATAATGTTTTTCATGCATTTATAGTGTGACGATCCCAGAGTTGCTTGAGTTTGTGGTGAACAAATATGCTGAACATACACATGAGAAATGGTCGCTGGAAAAGGTAAAATATTTCTTACTGCAAATGTTTGATAATGTAATTTTAGAAACTTTAGGAATTCTGTAGTTTTAAAGCCATTTGTGTTTCTTAATTTGTTTATAGTTTGGTAACGGTTGGGTTTATGGAGAACAGTTTTCTGAGAGTACTAAAGTTCACCCGCTCCTAAAACCTTACAGAGCTCTGTCTGAGAAGGTAGCTAACTCTCCTCATGCACAAAACATATAGACACATTGCAAAAAACAACATCAGTTTATTGTCACACAGTGAGATTGCTCTGTATTTTAGGATAAAGAAGGTTATCGAGGGGTCATTAAAGAGACAGTGAAATGCATGCTGGTCTTGAGCTGGACTATTGAGAGGACCAATGATGGGAAGTCACAAGGCTTTCACAGCCCAGCTAGGAGGATCTCACAGTCTGGCAAGGTAATATATGATGAAGAGTGTGTGATATTATGATTTTTCTGTCCAATATTGCTGAATTTTGAAATTTTAATTGTTTTGAATAAGTCATTGACCCCATGCTGTAATGTGCAAAAAACAAATTTCATGTGAAGAAGAAATGATGAAGCATTAGAAAAGATTAAATGTATTACATTGTATTAAATATACAAAAAACCTACCTGGTCTCATAAAAATACATACCTCTGTGCACTTATTGTGGAACACCATTTTTACTTTCCTTACTGCACATTTAGCCGCAGTTTCAAAGAGAAATGTCCACTGAGTGGCACTAAAACACAGATTCAATATGTGGACACTGGCACATTTTTATTACGTTGATATAGGTACGTATTGCTGTGTTTGTATTACATTAAATATCCGGTAAAAGTTAATGCTCATAACATGTGAAAAGGAATAGAAACTGTCTGTTTTACTGCCTCTGGTGTTCATTTCTTTTGGAAACTGCAGTGGTATGTACTTATTGGTACATATTGGTGCCTCACTAAAAAGTGCACCAGGTAGAAAAAAATATGGGTAATATTATAAATAAAACAGCATTGATATTAAATAACGTTCTTAATTGTTTTATTTGTTTAATTGTTTTCCAATATGGTAACATTATTATCTCTGTTAACTTACCTTAAAATATGTTTTAGCGTTTCAGCAGAGCAAAAAATTTGCTGTTTTTGTTTATAGCTCTGACCACTGTACATCAAGGCGAATTCTTTCTGCATAAATTGTACTGACAGCTATTTTGTATTGCACATGGCACAAAGCGATTGGCATTCAGAATAGACTTTCTGTGCTCGCCAAGACTGGATTAACAGCTCTTAGGCTTTTAAAAGGCATTGCTTATTCAGAGAACATGGTATGCATTCAAAACAGACTGTGCTTCGGATTGACGAATACTTGATATCAAAACAGATAAATGCAATGCGTTTCTTTGGAGTAAATAAATTGTTTCATCTATTAATAGCTGTCTTTTGAAGGAGCTTCTACGTTCAGCCCTAAGCCTGTAGACACCAGCAGTGTCACCCTGACCTGGGATCAGTATGTAAGCAGCTTCAATTAATTCAATACAATATAAACCAGCCCAACATGAACTAAAGAGGAGATTACATCAATAACCATTGATTGCCACTTTTATTGATATTTTTCAAATCAAAGTTGGCCAAATAGCAAAACATATTTTAGGAGTCATTTTAGAAATTGCCTCATATACTGTCTATATACCACAGGCCAGCTTTGTACATTAACAGGATTAAAAATAACTGCACTTATTATTAAATCTGGTGTTGTAGGCCATGGCAGAACAGTTGGCTGAGAATTATCATCACATCTGGGCAGCCAGGAAACTGCAGGAACTGGAAAGTAAAGGTGTGTGTAACAGATGGGCCGCTGTGAGAAATGATACAGTGAATTAAATAAGGGTTCCTGCAGCCACCTGTGTATTACAGTGAAACATATAACACCGTGAAATAGGAATACTGTGTGTATGGTGTGTGTTGAGGTGTGGATGTACATTGTACACTACCATTCAAAAATTTGGAATAAGATTTTTAAATAAATAAGTAGAAATTACATTGAATTGACAGTAAAGACATTTATAATAGAAATACAAATGATATGACATTCTGTTTCTGATATGACTAGGAACTATACTCTCATTCCGGCGTAATATCACTGCGCCTGCTTCACTCATGGTACGGCAGCAAAATTCCTTGATTATTACGCCGGAATGAGAGAATAGTTCCTAGTCATATCAGCCTAGAAAATCACAACTTTGCATTTTCCGCCAGTCTTGGTACACGATGCGACTACAGAAGAGTCAAGTTTTAAACAGGTTTAAATAAATGTAAAAATATCGAAAACTCTTTAGTCATTTTCTAGTGCGACGCTAACTGGTCTAATCAGATTCAATGATTTAAGCTAAGCTATGCTAATTTTGGGACCACCAGACCCGGGCGATCGGCTGAGAGGATTCAAAAACAGTAAAACACATCTGTATTACTCTAGGGATATTGGAAAATGAGCCTATTTCCAAAAAAGTGGAGTGTTCCTTTAATTTGTATCTGTTTATCTGCTGATAAAACCAAACACAGGCCCTATAGCCTGGCCGATATTTCGTTATAATAAACTTTCTCTCACTCACTCTCTCTTTCACACACATACACAAACGAAAGTGTGGATGACTTCTGTACTTCGTCCGTGGGGTTGTGAAATAGTCTATGCATGTCTTTTAGATATATATATATATTATGAACATTTTTATACATATTCATATACACAATATGTCACGTCAAGTAAATTTTCTGTCATTTAAATGTTGTAAATATGATTTTCTACTAGAAACGAGACAAAATGCTGATTAGAAACATACAAATTCCAGACAATGTATACTTTCAGGTGATTCAGGCATTGATTACGTGCTTTGAAGACCTGAAGGCCAGACATCTATAAGAACTGACGTGTGCTAGCTCTGGCTAATTACTTAAATGAACAGAAATCTATAAGCACTTTCAGATGCCATTAGCTTGAGATACGGTATAATAAACATAGATGATTAGATACGCCACAGGGTAAATAACACTATGAGAGTGATAGCAAACAACCATTTGCATTTATTCAGAGAAGACTTGCTCATTTAAAGGCTCTTTGAATTTGCAGTATTATATACATTTGCAAATCTAAAATGTGACTTGTTGAAGTATAAGTATACTGCGTGCATCGAAGGATCGAAGAGTTTCTGTTTGGCGAGAGAGAGGTCAGAAATAATGTAGTGTTTGTGATAATGGGAGCTGTGAGAAAAGCATTGTGGGTAATTTAAATATGAATCTGTGCCTCAGTGTAGAACGTGATGAATGGACACACACACACACACACACACTTACTCAATCACTATAACTGGAGCCCCAACAAAAGACTACTGTTGCTGCATATTGTGTGTTTGCTATTTGTGATGTTTAATATGATATTTCATTCTGAATTTTATACTGCTACTGCAAAGAAGAATGCCTACCAATTATTTGATGATGGTGATAAGTTGTTTTTTCATGGTGGTCACAGATTTGATTGTACAGATGCATTGATTGTGCCTTGTTTTCCATATTTCCCCATTTTATTATCCTTTCTACAGAATTCTGGTGATTTATATTTAAGCACAAATTTAATTTTGACTATTAAAACAGTTTAGGTGCACTTTGTGTGAATGTATGTTTGTGTGTCTGGAAACCATAAAGGAAGCAGGCAGAAAAAGGTTAGCTGATTTGTTCAAGTGGTACATTTCATGCAGAGCCTTGACCTTCAACTGAAACGCTCAGCATTGTGACGGTGTCCACGTTACGATGTGCTTCCCTACAGTCACGTTATTACAGGGTGCAGTGTTTAAAATAATCACTCAGGCAGACATGAAACAAACATAATGTAGTCAGCGGGGAGCCAGTGACTTCTGTCTGCCTCTCTAAATCAAGATTAATGGCCTTGTGAATGCTACATTAATAGGCTGTCACTTGAGGATAAATTTACAAGAGCATGATGATTATCCCGTTTTACTGGATTTCCTCATTACAGGTGTTTGTGTTGTGCTGAAGATGGAGGGTTAGAGCAGGGTGCAGTTTAAAAAAGTCGGATCCAGAATTTCCGGCACAGATAACACCATTCAGAAGTTAAAGGTCAAAAAATGTTTTTCATGTTATTAAAAGAAGGTGGTCACCAAGGATGCACTATTTGTGTCTAAAATACGGTTGTTTAAAATGTTAAAAACATTTTATTATAGTTTAAAATAACTTTAATAATAATAATGTATTTTTGTGATGGTAAAGCTGAATTTTCATTCCTGTCTTCAGGGTCACATTATCCTTCACAGATTATTCCAATATGCTGAATTGGTGCTCAAGAAATGTTTTTTTTTTATTATTATTATTAGAAATTTTGAAAATTCTTTACTGACAATATTGATTGATTAAGGTAATAAAGTAAATAATGTAATAATAAATGTAGTGTACTAGTTTGGAGTTATATCTATTATATTCTGTGCTGCTTTTGAAAACACATTCATACTTTTGCTTGGATTCTACATTTGTAGTGCATCATTGTGTTCGGAAATGCATTTGACCTTTGTAAGTTACAGTGATGACTGGATGATAGCAGTTCACTGAATCTCATTATGGCCGGAAAACAAGTCTGTGTGTGTGTGTGTGTGTGTGCTTGTCCAAGGGGTCTTATTAATTTAGAAAAACAGAAGCTCATGCATACACAGAAACACAGACTTTCTATAATTATGGAAATGTTTTTGTTTGTGTCTGTTTATGAAGAGCATAGATGAACTCTCATGTAAATTGTATTTATTTTAAAACAGTCACTTATACTGTCACTTATGCACAACTTAAAACCATAATTTGTCGTGAAAACCGAAGAAAACTCATTCTTTTTGCATTTCTGAATCCACCGCTTTCCTTGGAATACTATAATATGGCCACAGTTATGATGGGTAATAATCCTTGTACATTAGGAATTGCTGACACAAAGCATTGTGGGAGCCGTAGGCCATAGATTGCACTTGATTTAAATGTAGTGCTTCTGAAATATAGTCTCATTTCGCTGTCAGCCTAATGGTTTTACCACTGACAGGGCTGTCATGCTCAGCTCCTGTGTCACACATCTAATAAAGGCCCTGCTTTCATGAGTTTGGTTCCTGATGGGAGCCAACAAAAAGATTGAACCTTTATTGGGGTGTTGCATTTGCTGTTTATGTGAAAGTAAAATGAATGTATAGACCTATACATGAATTATACATTGGTTTTCATTCCGTATTAGTTGTTGTTTTAATTGCTCATTGAATGAAATACAGCAGGTCTGTTAGTGAAGGGAAAATAGGATAGAGAGACTCTATTAATTGGAATTTCTGGGCCACTGAGTTGCTTGAGGCTTTATTATAAAACATTCTCAAAACGAACAAGAGTTTCATTAATTAGGAGACCCAACACACACACACACTCATGCCTAAATATGGTGAGGGGAATATAATAATTCTATATTGGGATTGTTTTCTTTTTTCTATTCTTAACCTAAGGCTTACCTTTCCATTCATTTTTTTCACCCTGAAAGAGGCTTTAGCCCTGTCTCGTTTTAATGTCATGTCATCTATCATCATGCTGGCTAGCGGTGTGTGTGTGTGTGTGTGTGTGTGCGCACCAGAGTCCAGTCTTTCAGGCCAGTTTATCCCTCCATCTGTAATTAAAATCACTCATGGAGAACACCACCACCGCTGAACAATGGCATCCATATTTTATTACACGCACACACAACACCTAAAATCACAGGCTGAGCCACTCTTCACACACACTTACACACACACTCCCACACTCATTTAATGGAATTTATTTTTATCATCCAAGTCGAAATTGGGTTTTGACAAAACTGCCACTTTCAAGGACCTAGATAAGATTGACGAGTGTGTGTGTGTGTGTGTGTGTGTTTGTTCATACTGTAGCTCTGATTTCTTTGAGGGGGAGTCATAAAATCTGGAATCACTTTTCATTCTTTCTGTCTTTCTAAGATTTCGGACCTTTTACTTTTTTTCTTTCAAATTCTAAGGTCACTGAGTTTATAGTAAGAAAGTGATCTGGCTTTGAAACCTGGTTCCCAGGCACACCCCCAACCTTTCATTGGTCAACCAAACAGACAGCCCCGCCTCCAAACCAGCACAACATTTGTTAAACGATTATCGCTGTGTTGGTTTGGTTAATAAGAAAATGATTTATTTGAAATAGAAACCTTTTGTAACAATGCAGAAGTATAAATAAATATAACTTTGTGACTCAAATTTAGAACATACTAATATATTTTTAACATAAAAAAATTGCACACCTTCAGTTTGAATATGAGAGGCTTCAGTCAACACAACTTCAGTTCACAACTGTCACAAACTGGATATCTTTGGCATACTATTTTGACTTGACTGTGATTTATAGTCATCTTATTCTTGCATACTACAGTATACCGTCCACTTAATACACTTGGGTTCAGGCAGACACTTGAAGTTTAAGTTGAACTGATATCTTCTCTCACGCTCCATCCTTCTCTCTTCTTCCGGCTGCCTCCAGTCTGACTGATAGACCGTTCACACTCATCCTCAAGAGAGTCTCTCTCTCTCACGCCTCTCTAAATCATCCCTCACTTCATTCCAGTCCTTTATTCTTCCCCTGACTCTCACCCTTTACCTCCCAATTCTTCCTCTATCCATCGTCTCATCCCTCTAGAGATCTCTCCTGTCGGCCTGCTTCTGGTAATCACAGACAGGTAAAGACAGATGGCAATACTTCTTCCCCAGTCTCTCTCACTTTATCTTGCTCTGTCTCTCTAATGCTGTCTGAGATCAGAGAGTCTGAAGCATTCATTTCAACCCCACAGCAGTTCATCACACAGGGAGCTGACGCAGTCATTTAACATTTATTACTGTTATGTACTGTTAAGGCTTTTTATTTTATTTTACAATTTTCAAAACATTTTTGGGGTGGGTTTTTTTTTAGCTGTGAGAATTCTTCAAATGAACATTTTTGGGGTGAACTGTCTCTTTAAAAACTGTATGGGTAATAATTACAAAAGACATAAAAGATCAAAAAGCTTTGTTAGTCTAATAACCAGTTCTATGGAAGCGTACATTTTACATCAACCTGATCTTCTCACTGCCTGTGATTGAACAAACAAATTGCTCTTCACTGGATGCTTGTCACGTCATTTCTAGAAAGGTTACTTTGTTAGGATGGCCAAAATGTCAGCAGTAGAAAATTTATTGGTTGTGGTGTATGCAGTCAGTTTTTTTAAATTCCATTTGTTAGACCAGTGATCCATAAACTCTGTTCTTTTTAAATTCAGCATGCATATGTTTATGTAACGTGCTCAATTTATAATATATATGACAGTGCAGTAAGAAGCAGTACTGGTTTGGTTTGATCTCAGGATCAGAGTGATACCAGAATGGTGAGCGTGATTTCACCAAGTACAAGATGTTCAACATTCCAATCAACCAATCAGAATTGAGGAATCATTTTTCTGGAAATATCTGTTTTAGGCTTATAATCACGGTTAGGTGCTTCTACATCCTTGTTAATCAGCTATCATTCCTCACTGATTTTAGGCATTCATTTTGGGTAGTGGTAGGTTTAAGGGTAAGGATTGGGTTAAGCTTATATTTTTTATAATGTTGACCCAGGATCATGTCTTACTTGGTAAAATCAGGTGACCGTATTGGAATATGTGTGTTGAGTAATTCGTTCGGCTTAGTGTACTTATTTTCATAATACTCTGCTGCCACCTAGTGCTGCATCATCTATTTCATCTGCACCACTCCTGCTGTCAGACACAAAAGCCAATCAGTGCTTGTCATTAAAGAGAGACGGTATGAGTGGAGAGGAGTGTGTTGGTTCAGTCAGGGAACTCACACCCGCATGCATTAACATCAGTGTTTACATATCCCTCAAATAGACACTTAGGTACACACTGGAGAATGAACACAATTACCACACACAGTTGGTCAGACCTAACCTAGTCACAGTCTTCCGATCAAACACACACAGACAAACACACACTCATTTACATATAAATTGCAGTAAGTGGGACAAAAGCTTGTTTAAATTTGATGAGCACGCTTGTTCAAATGAGGACGGAAAGCACAGGGGTATCGAATGAATACACTTTGAGCTTTAATGTGTATACGTGTGCAAGCTTAGGAATAGTTTGAGGACAGACTTTTGTCATTTTTATATATAATAGGGTTAAACAACAGAATCAATATATAGAACTATAAAACAATAGAATGATTTTTGTGCTTGCTTGTGTGCTTCATTGATCATATTTTGCATGTTATTGTATAATCTGTATACTGTATTTTACGCATCGTTCCCATGACATTTAGTTTGCATTGATTTGATCGAACTAGTTCCTTGTGAACACTTTAATTCGCCAGCACTCAATGAATCAGGATAGATGCTGATGTCAGTATTGTTCCGTGCTGTTTTTGTTGGAGATATTTGAATCTGTAGACACAGAGGAGCCAGGATTGACTGGAGAGCATCTTAATACCAGACTGGAACAGAGGTTTAAATCTAAACTAGAGCATAGAAATGCTATTATTACCCATAATTCATGGGATGACTCTCAGCATTCCTTGAAAGAGCAAGATTTTCTCTTGGCTCGATTACTCAAAACCGCTGTTCTCTTTCCCTGCAATTACACAAAACGTTTACTTTTTTTTTTTCTTGCTGTTTTACTGGAGCTTCTTCAAATCATCCGGGAGAAGCGAATGTACTTCAGTAAAAAAGAAAAACGGATGAAATATGATTGAAGTCCTCTTACAGATTCACTCATTCTATCATTTGCGTCATTACTGCATCATTCCACCTCACTTTATACATTTTCCTGAATGGCTTCACTCATGGCAAGACCAAAATTGTGTGATAGACATAGTTATTTTCTCATATTACCTGAAATGCTTGAAATACCCATCAATCAGCTGCCTCATCTCTTTGACCCTCAACACAACGTATTGCTAGTATTGGCAGATCATAGTGGGTGGCCAGAGTGAGGGGAAAAATAAATAATATGGAGTGAGCCAGAAAATAAATAAATAAATGATATATATAAAACGACATGATCGGTGCCCATTCGTACGTACAATATGAGCAATTGTAATAAGCTTGCCTTGCTGCTAATTATGGGGAGTAAAATAGCTTGCGTTCCCATTTTTTTTGTAATTTTCTTTTATTTATTTATTTCACTATTAAACTGTTCTCTGACTCAATCCAGCAACTGCTGGTTTTTCTGCATGAAATACCATACTTTCCTTCACTCTCTGTATGTGGGTCATGTATACATGAGAGTTCTTCAGTGAGTAAAAGAAAGAAGGATGTGTGTGCGTGTTTGCCTTTGGGCTGTGTTCTAAACTTTGAGGGAGGATGCTGGCAGTGGTTAACAGTAACAGGAAACGCCAGTCATCCCACTGGAGCCAATCAGCACAGAGCCCAACTGAACCCAGTTACTCTCCACTCCAGCCAGAGATGTTTCGCTGCTGCACTCTCTCCATTGGGACCACAGCTGTGGTCTGTATGGATGTGTGTGTGTGTGTGTGCATATGTATTGCCACTTTAAGACGCCTTGAGAACTTTTTGTGTGAATAGCATGTCAATGCTTCTAACCTGAGATGATGATTTTGTGGGGACTTACGTATGGTTACCCTGATTTCAGCTCTTCTCTACTGCCATGCATTGTTCTAATTCCCCACCGTCCTGAGAAAGAGAGCAGGCGTGGAGGAAACTGTGCTAAGGGAGGAGGGAACTTGGAAAAGAGGAGGGAGGTTTAGAGAGCAATAGAACAGAAAAAGAAATAAAGAAAGACAAAGAAAGAAGGAGGGAGACCTGTCTATTCTGAGTGACATTACAGCACCGATCTCTAATATAGCGGTGAGTCCTTTTTAAACTCCAGTGGAAACTTTAACAGCCTGTAATTGTGTTGAATATTAATGTTTGAATATTCCCAAGAGTTTCACTTCAAGTAGAGTTGTAGCACTATAATAATAGGCTGCTAACATTCATAGTTTGGGAAATGATAGAGTGTCATTGAGAGTTTTGCATGTCATACAATATATTTCAATATGTTAGCATTTTGTGTAAGTGGATGTTGTTTTGAGTGCAGCAAAGCGATGTTGTTTAGTGATGTATTGACCTCTCTCTGTTATTAGTCTGTGGCTGCTCTTAAAAGAATATACAAACTTAAATACAAATTGAGCTCTTTATACAATATCTGTGGCATTTTGTCAATTACCACAAAAAAGCGATGCTGTCAGTGCATGCTTACAGTCTATGGGCCAAATGTTCAAGTATCCTATGGACTTCCATTGTCAGTGAATGGTGTCAATGTGTTCCTTTGTTTTTTTAAAGGGAGTCCAAATATTTGATGTATTTCAGCAGGATCGTTATTTTAACTATTCCAAAATGTGGTGTTCAATAGTTATGGTATTCAGCAACTCTACAAATATTTTATTTTAGACAGCTGTGTGAATTTGAAATTGAATTTGGAGGTCCTTATGTTTTATTTCTTTTTTAAATTGCTCTAAATTGATCTATATAATAAATCTCAAACGAGACTGTAAAGCAGCACAGCTGTTTTCAACACTGATAATACAACATGTATAATGTATAGCTTTACCATTAAGGATATAAATTACATTTCACAGTATATTCAAATTTTAAATTGCAATAACATTTCCCAATCTCACAGTTTGTATTTTTCATCAAATAAATGCAGCCAAAGACTTCCAAACCATTCAAAAGTAAACCAACCCCAACAGACTGAGACATGAGTGCTTGTTAGACAATCGTATTTCATATATTGATCTAATTTCATTAAAAGCAACAAAATGTACTCAAACAGATCTCCCACTGGGCCCGATATATGATGCACGGTTTTGCTGACTACACAAGCAAGCACCCTTACAAATATGAAATGGATTTGCACTATTGCAAGAACAAGAACGGACACAATGAAGCTGTGGGACACACGCTAATGCATAGCCCCACATGATAACCCAACAGTTTGGATTCAAACAGGAAAGGAAGTTGTTAAACAATGAGTTATGTTTGTGCTGTGACGACAGCTCTTGCACTGACAATGAAATTTCACTAACAAGCATTCAGACGCACACACATACACGTATACAAAGCCCCTTGTGTTTGACTTCCTGTCTGGAAGACGTCCAACAGCATCTGGATCAATTCAGGATGGAAATAGAAAGGAGAGACTTAGAGAAGGAGATAAGAATAAAATAGTTTGCATAAGTTAGACACACTCCACAAACTACAAAGAGTAAGAAAGAGAGAATGACAGTGATTTGCCGCAACTGCTGGTAGTTTTATCAGTGAAATCACCATAACTGGCATCCCATTCTGTTCAGAGCTGTGTTGCCATGACAATTGTAGCCGGTACCTGCTCGCTGACTGTTCCCCGCTATAGTCCATTGTGAAGTCTCCTCTTTTGAATATGTTGGGGTTTATTGTGCACATGGCCTAAGGGAGAAGCGCATCTGTGTTTGCGTTACTGATTACCTGTAGCTGTGTCTTCCAATCTGGCATAATGTACACAGACAGCCTGTCCTCAGCCAGAGTCATGTGCATGAATGTTTATTAGTGGGCTTCACTAAAGCAAGCATCACTATGATTATTTCCCATACTTATGGTTGGGGATTTGAACAAACCTCTAATCCTTAGTTTTGCAGTTCAGTGCTCATCTCATCCCACAATGTTTCTGACATAAAAGATGCCTCAAATCTTGTGGCTTGTTGAGGAGAGGTGTGCTATTACTTTTCTAAATCATTTGACTTGCAATTTCCACCGAACATTTTTTGAAGTAGGTTCCTGAGCCGTATTACAGGCTCAAAAATATTTTGGGGCTGCACTCTGCACTCTTTTTGGACAAGAAACCACATTGCAACTGTCCAGAACACCCTAGCAACCACGTAGCAACTTGCTAACAGCCACTCTTGGTGACTCTTGCATGGGTTGCCTGTGTGATTTTCCTACATTGCTGTAGTTATTTTCATAGCTTTAGTCGGAAATTATACATTGTAGATATTGTGTTTTAACCCAAACATCAGCCTGATGATGTCATTTCCAATAATACAGGAGTGTGTCGCGGACAGCGTATAATCAAGCCTCCGATCCTCCTCTGCTGTAGACATGACACACACCACAGTATGACACACACACACAGAGCGAACCATATTTATGGATTATTTAGGGATGCTATTTTTGAGAGAAGTGTGCGCGCTTACTTAAAGGAACACTCCACTTTTTTTGGAAACAGGCTCATTTTCCAACATCCCTAGAGTAATACAGATGTGTTTTA
>JAUMHR010000072.1:6529871-6543465 GCA_032361145.1 Enteromius fasciolatus | reverse complement strand
AGGGAATTATGAAGTCGCCCGTAGTGGTAGTTTATCAACAAGTGCTTCACATGAAATTAATTACTGTGTGTTTGCGTATTCGCCTTTGGCACCGGAAATCAGATGTAAATCCTGAAGGAGACTCTCTTCTTTCACGTCACGCTTCTCATTTTTCCTTTTTCTCTGTGTCTTTTGTGTCAGTCTCCTGAGTTTTCTTTATTCCTCTCAGGATCCATCATCTCAAAAGAATTTCAGTCAGCCTGCAGAGCTGACCAGAGAGAATATACAAATGCAGTGAATACAAACATATAACCAGTAACACATCACAGACTGGAAAAGCAGTATACAAGGACAAAATGTCAAGGACATGATCAGTCACAGAGAACAGGAGAGAGAGAAAAAAGTTACTTATTTCAAAAGAAAAAAAAATTGTGCATGTGAAAGAGAAACATGTTTTTGCAAGCACTTAACTAATTAGTGACCATAAACAAAACCACTTATTATGACCTCTGTGTATTTATATAGTCTAAAAGTTTTCTCACTGTTCCTTTGTGCATTTTACTTCTGTTGTACTGTTTACTAGTTTGTAATAAACTTTGTTTGGCATAGTGCAATAGAAATATTGTTGGCTCTATGACAAACAGCTTGTGATGTTCCTCTTTCGTAAGTCACTTGGGATAAAAGCATCTGCTAAATGGATGAATGTAAATGTTGAGAGTTGAGAATGAAAGAGTTTAAATGGAAATATTCCACATTACACTCCACAGTAAACAATATACATATTTATGTTAGAAATTTGCTCAGAATGTCATGCATCATGATCATATACTGGATATTAGGGATTATCATTTTAAGTCTTTTAATTAATTTATTTTAGGATAGGTTTTAACTCTCACAATAAATTATCTGTGCGTTATTTCATATTAAGTTTATTAAATTCTTTTTTACAAAGACAGGTATTTATGATTCATTACAGTATTATAGGTTTCTTATTTTATGTGTAATTTATTAAAACATTTAAAAAAAATATTTATTTTATTTTAGTACAGTTTTTGCACTCATAGGGATTATCCATTTCTTATTTCATATTTTATTTTTTAAACACAAAATATATATATTTGATTAAAATTTTTATTTTATATATTTTGATTTATTATTTAGTTTCAGGATAGGTTTTATATCTCACTAAGGACAAGATTTAGGGATTATCAATTATTTATTTAATGTTTAATTTCTTAAATATTACATAATATTTATACATTTCTTTTTTTATTTTATTTAGGATAGGTTTTATCACTCACTATAGATTATCTTCATATTGAATCTTTATTTAATTATACATTTTTTGGCAGGTTTTATCACTCTTTAGAATTGTTCCTCTGTGCTGTTTTGTCAGCTGATGCATGCCTCAAATTTAAGATGACAGGATTACAAAAAGGCTCCTGCGACTCTTAATGACAAATACACCCCTTAATACACCCCTCTGGCTTCATGTATTTATTCTTTATAGCATCTGTTATGTCGTACTTGGTTTATGTATGACTAGCAGAACAGAATTTGTTCCTAGGGCTGATTCTGGGGCTACATCCTCTCTCATGTTTAATATGCCATTGAATTGACTTTTCATACTCCTTTGCTGCTTAATATGGCTCTTTGCACTCCATTTGGCACTGAAGCGGGGGAATTTAACTGTCACTTTGAGCTTGACAGTTAAATGGCACCACAAGTTGAAAAATGTACAATTTCGATGTAGTCGTTTTGCAGATATCCTTGCTAAAAGTAACATTTAAAAAATTGATATTGGTAATGGGGTGCCAGATACATTACGAATGAGCTATGTGGCATCCAAGGTCACATCCACCCAGCATATCAACAAGCATTGAAAAATGGAGTATTGAAGATAACGGACAAAAAACATTCATTCAACAGAGAAGGACACTGCTTCAACTTCAACTCATTTTTCAAAATAGGCAACAGAGAGCTTTTAAAGTATGTCCAGTCAACTTCCCGTTGAGACATGTCACCAGATTTCAACAAAGACTAATTTAAACATCAGCTCTACATGGTCAAAAACACAAAGTGACATTTGGATTCATTGGATTTGGGTTCAGTAAAAGATACTCCAAGGCCAGTGCCATATGATAAAACCTTCACAGATCAAACAAAGTCATGCAGGAATAGAACAATGTAAGAGAAAGTAAATATAAACAGAATTTTTAGTTTGTGTGTGTGAATACTCACCAATTTGCTGTATTTTGTATTTGAAAAAAAAAAAGAGAAAAAGATTAAAACAGAAATTTTTGTAACATATTATAATTAAAAAATAAATGTTTTCCATATTTACATTTTTTTTTTCCTGCGATGACAAAGCTAACTTCTTTCCAGTCTTTAGTGTCACATGATGGCTTTTTTTCCTCCATTCTTTCACGGATGGGGTTATGGTTCCTTGCCGCTGTCGGCACACCTAATTTCTTGTGATTATCATTGTTTTGATTACAGAGACCTCCTCTGCAATCGTTTAATTTTGTCATGATACATTACCATTACTCTATTCTCCTATTTGATAATGTTCAGTGCTTTGCTACAATCTGTATTGTTAAAAGCGCTATATAAATAAAAGTGATTGATTAATACTGATTTGATGCGCAATGAACATTTCTTGATGAAAAAAAAGGTACTTCTCACACCCTTTAACCTGAATGCAGTTTCAATGGTTGTCTTGCCGACTTGAAGTTGTAAAGCACGCGGCTGACGGCCCTCCACACCTTCATGTCAAATAGAGAGTCGTCCATATTACCATTTAGATTACAAACCCTGATGCCAACAGCAGACCAATCAGCCCAGACAACACACACCTTCTGTTAGGAACATTCTCTTACTTTATAGATCTGAATGCAGATCGTTCACGCTCATAAAATGCTAATGAACTCAAGGAACACTGTTCTCCAATGAATTAGCCCAGGATAGTCTCTAACTGAATGTTTTCAGCAGAGAATTTAAGTTCAAACTTCCAGCCCCCATCTCACCCCCAAGTGACTTTAAAAGTGCTGAAATAAGCATTGAAAGAAGAGGTTTAGTAACCAATCCTCGTGGAATCTGGCTATTTGTATCAGTTGGAATATGCCCATATTTAAAACCATTTCAAACATTTCCAAACTTTCTAATCTAGATCTTTTAAATCCTTCCCAGATTTTCGGAAACCCTCTTTTAAAACCTGTGTGAATGAGGCTAATCTTCCTGCTTTAAAAAGCAAATGATAAGTGATCACATGCGCCAAGCATCCACCTGACCTCAAACCATCTCCAGATACTTCTGTATGGTTTCCTGTGTATGTGAGTCCAGTATGGCGGGAATGCAGACCCAACGCCAGCCTAATGTAGTGCATGAGCAATGTGCCAACACACATTCCCTCCTCTCTCTCTCTCTGCTTTTCTCTCATCCTCTTTGTATTTACTTCCCCATGTCATCCTCCCTCCCCTCCTCCCCTTCTCCCCTCCTTGTTTTCTACAAATAATCCCAATGACAATTGAACCCAAAAACAGTGGTCTGTTGTGGATCACAGGTATGTTTGGTTCATGGCAAATGTAATTACTAAACATATGTAAAGTGTGGAACATATTTAGCATTTTAAAATATAACTTTATGGGCAACATTAGAGGCATACGCAGGTTTACAAACCTTTGTTGTTTCAGAACCCTAAATTCATGAAATTAATAGGTTGATTTTATTTTATATTAAATACATTTTTAAAACTTTAGGTTTGCTAGGTTTTATATTTCTAAAAGGAATGTTTTTTAGAAAAAAAAGAACAGTAATATATGGACAATTATGACATTTTAAAATAACTCTGTTTTTCCAAATGTAAATCTTCATTGTCACATGATCCATAAGAAACCATTCTAAAATGCTGATTTCAAGTAACATTTTTTTAAATATGTTAAGGAACATTATTTATTTGAAATGCTGTCTTTTATTAACAATGTAAAAGTCTCCCTTTTGATCAACTTAATGCATTCACAATATATATATATATATATATATCTAAGGTCGGCTGTCACGCCCGTGTGATTTGGGTCTTTTTTATCTTATCAGTGCAAAAGTCACTAATGGCACTTTTCCACTGTATAGTACGGTATGGTACGGTTCAGTACAGCACACTTTTGGGGGGTTTTCCACTGGGAACAGTACCTGGTACCTGGTCCTTTTTTTAGTACCACCTCAGCCAAGGTTCCAAGCGATCCAGCGAGAGCTTGATGGGGCGACGCGGCATAAAAAATGTTCCATTGTTGTGTGTTTGTTTGTTTGTTGCGTGTTTACAATGATGTCACGGCAGTAGAGGCGGCTCAACTATAACGACACGTGAATAATCCCGCCCACTCTAAAGCGGTACTAAACTGCATTGGAAACCGAGCCGAACTGAGTCGTATCCTTGCAGTGGAAAAGTGCCACAATACAACTCTGTAAGTGTTATACACCATTTGAATCTGATAGGTGTCTACTTTTTTTGAGTTCACTCTCAGTAACAACAAAAGTGTGTGCTTTTGCAAAATAAGGAAAATATAAAGTGTGCACGATTTTTCTGTGTTCTCTCCGCAAACTGTTTTAAAAAAGCTGTCACTAAAATGAACTGAAACTCATGAGACATGACACACAGACATGAGACACATATCTATAGAAAGCTTGAAGTGTCTGCTTTTAAATGCAGTAAGTGCACGTTAAAAACAAATATTCTTTGTTAAAGTAATGAGTAAGTAACCAACACTAATGTTACGCCCATGTCTGTATTCATGTCACAGTTATGTTTTGGTTTCGTTTTTGGACTTCCTGTGTTTCCTTATTTGGTCTTGTTCCTGTCTTTGTTTAGTCAATGAGTTTATCCGCCCCACCTGTGTTCCTCACCTGCCACTAGTTCCTTCATGTGTATTTAAGCTTTTGTGTTTTGTCTTGTCATTGTGGATTCGTCAAGGTTTTACGGATGTGTGTAGATCTTTGTTTATTGTTTCTTGAATCTAGTAAAGTACATGTTTTATTTTACTACTTCGTCTCTGCCTACTGCCTACTACAACAGACGTGAAAGAACGAATCCACCGAAACCGAAAAACAGGATGAGGACTTTGATTATCCCCGAGGAGATCATTCATCGCATCATCCACGGACTAACACCTCTTCCCCAACCAAATGAGCAACGGTCAGGAGGCTTCCCCTCTTTGCCCAGCTCACGGCTCGCTCATCGTCGGAGTACCACGAGTACGGTCAGTCAGGCCCATTCCAGCACCACGAGTACAGTCAGTAATACCACTTCCAGCCCCAAGAATCTCCAGATTACTGATTCCTGAGTAGGTTTTGGAAATATGGCAGGGAGAACTGATCCTGATCTCTGTGCCAATGTTATGGCCCGAGTTCATGCTTGCTAAGCCACAGCCCGAGACCACGACAGGAAGGGGGTTTTGGGGATTCCCACCCCCCCACCCACTGGATCCAGTAGATTGGGACGTCCCTCTGTCTTACCATTGACCTCCGAAGCCAGAACTCCGTCTCAATCCATGGACCTGTCGGCTCATCGGTTCACTAGCTCCACAGGGCTCGATCATCCCACCGGCTCCACCTTGGTTGGTCGTCGGCCTTCCGTCACCTTTGGATGCCACTCCTTTGGCTTCGGCTCGTCCTTCTGTCCTGCCGGCTCGGTCAGGCTCCTCCCTCCCTCTGGCTCCGCCTTGGTCCTCTCTCACTCCTGCTCCGCCATGGACCTCCGGATCACCTTATCCGTGTCAGTCGCCGGCACCATTGGTTACGCCTTGGCCCTCTGGATCCTCGCCGTCGGCCTGGTTTTCGGCCCTCTGCCATTGCCTCAAGCTCCGCCCCATGGCCAGGACGGCACCCCTCCCTCCCTTTCTAAATGTTCCTAGGTGCGAGGAAACACCTTCCGGGAGGGGGAGATAATGTCACGCCCATGTCTGTATTCATGTCACAGTTATGTTTTGGTTTCGTTTTTGGACTTCCTGTGTTTCCTTATTTGGTCTTGTTCCTGTCCTTGTTTAGTTAAAGAGTTTATCCGCCCCACCTGTGTTCCTCACCTGCCAGTAGTATTTAACTAATACCTAGTACTGGCTTAAGCTAAGCCCCGTTTGTGAAACCAGGCCTATATTGTTTTCTGTAAATAAGTAATTGAAATGATTTTCACATCATTCTGAAGTAAATATTCTAGCCTAATAGGCTGGTTACTCTAAATTGTTATTCAGGACCAGGGCAAGTTTTATTTTCCCAAAACCTACTAACCACGCATAATATTTTTTTCTACAAAATGCAAACATGTACATTCATCTTGGTCGCATATTATTGTAGCACAGTTTCTGCTGTATACAAAAACTATTTTATGTTGGTGAATAGTATGTTATAAGTACCAGAAATAAAGACAAATATCAGAGCATGTGCAAACATCTCAGCTTCCCCAAAATCACCTCAGACTCCAGAGGGATATACTGTAGTTGTGGCATTACACTGATTTATGGCGTTTACCTCATTTGATATTAGAATGTTTTAAAGTGCACCTATTATGGATTTTTGAAAATGACCTTTCAGAATAACACAGCTCTAAGTGAATAAAAACATTCAGCAAAGTTTTACATCTGACGTGCGCTGTGTATAAAGGTATTGTCTCAAGACCAAGTAATTGTCTTAATCCCAAACCATTTCATGTTGAACTCAACCTGAAATATTAGCATATTGCCCGCCCACTTGTTGGTGTTTTAGGGTTGGTCTGAATGAAACTACAATTTCATTTTACCACTTTTGGAGTGGTAACAAAGCAGCACTGCGCTCACACTGCTTTATCCGGCATTTGAAAATGAAAATAAAACCAATCTGACCAATCAGCACAGATTAGGATCAGACAAAGGAGAAATTTAGTGAATCTTTTTGCAGTCGTTGAGCAAGTAAGGTATTCATTACCCTTAATAAGGACACTAGATTAAGTTCAGCATTTATAAACACTCTTATTATTTAATCATATTCATTTTGCTGTGAGGTGGATAAATTCCGAAGCAAAACCAATTGAGAAACACTGATTTAAATCATGACAACGCTTCTGGAATTTCCAACCATGTTGCAAATTTAAAACAAAGATACTGCAGTAGTGCTGTATATTGGCTTGAAAAGAGCCGCGTCTGTATGTCACTCAAGCTCCCGCATTAAGGAACTAAAGTCTAATCGATAAAGCGAGATGCTATCTTATATGTCAGCAGGATTAACTCTACGCGGCGAAGCAGAAGACAGCGAGCAGGAGGAGACGTTGTGAGTCTATTACAAAACAGACAATGACGATGATCACAATCTTGACAATAATGCTAATGATGACGGGTATTTTCCTGTCTCCCGCTACTCCTCCATCATTTCCAAGATGCTACCACATTAATCTCCACGAGTCACGTTTCCGTAAGTGTGTCAAGCGTTTGTTTAGAGGGACTCAATCTTAACATTATTGCAGGAGATTAAGGAATGCTGATAAATGCTCTGTAACTTATGTGACGCGACTCCCAGGAGGTGAAGCTATATAAGAGATACTAAATGACAGAAGCAAGTGGTTGTGTGTGCGTTCAAATGGCTAAGGTCTATAGTTAGCGCTATGCCAAGCAGATAGAGGCCTGACAGCGGGAGATAAGCAGTCTGAGTGTGAATGCTCCGGTCAGGATGGGTCGACTGTGCTCCACCTTTTGTTGATTTTCACACTGCTCCAGTGACCTCAGAGGTGAGTATGTTTACTGCAGCCCAGTCTCAATCTCCCTCAAACAGACTCACCGGTGACCTTCAGCAACCCTGAGGTGTATATCTCCAAGTCCCGTTTTTCTTCTCCCTTGACTTATCTACTACTTTAAAAAAAAAAAATAATAAAATAAAATACTTTTTCTCTCATAGTGTTTCCGCAGGTTCAACGTTGCTTAAAATAGGACAGAAACATATTCTACAAAAGTACATAAACTTATGAACACTTTGCTAACAATACCTTTAGTTCTTTCAAATTCAAATTTCCACTCAGAATTACAGTAAACTGGATGTTATCATGCAGGAAGCTATACTAACTTTAGCTGACTTGTTTAGTAAAATTATTTTCAAATTGAAGAGTTCAGATGCAAAGGCCTCTAAGTGTTTGAAATTTTCATCTTTTAAATCCGTCCGTCTAAGCAGGTTTAGTAATTTCACATTAATTTCAAGAGTTTGCGCTTTCTCAACAATGGTAGAAAAATAAAAGCGAGTTTGGCGTGCTGTCGGGGGCGAGCCGGGGGTTCGGAGAACCTCGAGCCCTAGTAATGATAGCCCTAGCTAGGGCCAGGCTCGAGGCCTGGCTCGAACCCTGCATGCCCCCCATTAGAAGAGAAATGGAGGAGACGGGGAGGTGGAGGGATTTGCAAAAGCGAGATACTGAAGGGAAGGAATCTGGTTTATTTATAGTAGATTTTAGCTTGTCTGGTTGGCTAACAATATAGGCAGAGATCGTTAGCTGATTGCTAACAGCTGGGTTGCGTTTCAACCGCGCTTTCTCTCGAAATTGGTTTACAACATGAAAATTAATAATGTGAACAATGTGTTTTTTTGTTTTTTTTTACATTGTTATCAAAGTAAAATAACTGAACATAAACTCAAGCACTATAATAGACTAAATAGCAGGAGAAAAGCGGCAAAGAGTCTGATAACCGGTGAGATTCTGAAGTGACCAGTAAACTCTTTACCGTACCATGATAATGATCATCATAGCTTATCGTAGCTTATGTTTTAGGTCTACTGAAAGAATTATATTCTTTCACGAAAATAACAGCAATTCAAAATGCCTATAACACTACTAACTGTAATGTTATTTCATAGGTTTTTCTTTACATGCAACGTATTGAACCTATTCTGCCTATTCTGTATTTTACAATCAAAATAAACACTGTTCTATGTCTGTAATCCGAGCAGACTTTTTTCCTGTTGTATCTTTCATTCCCTGTACATCCTGAACTCCCGAGGAACCATTTAGGATTAGAGGTGAGTAGTCTGCTAAGGTGATTTGTGAAAGAAAACAAAAATAACAGGTGATATATAGGTAGACTTTTATCTTAGTGAGTGTCTAATACCACCTCAGCCAAGAGAATCAGCCACTGAAATCACTGTAAGCTGTAAAAACACAGATGGGAACATTTGTGAAATTCAAGAGCAGTCAACAGATTCTCAGTAGCGTTATGCGACTGAAATAATAATATTATATTGGGTAGCTTGCAAAGAAAGCCTAAATAAACTAATGAAACAAATTGGCAGGCTACAAAAAAGAGAAAATTAATACAGCAGCTCTGGTTCCAACCATGTATCAAGTTTATAAGATGTTACCTTGTTTTTGCCACCACAAGTTTCCATCTACATAAAATAAACCGGACTTTCCAGAGATAGGTTACATAAAAGAGTCAGTCCCGTTTAAGATGAACCGATTCACTAAAATGAATCAGACTTTCCAGACCCACATATGAGAACCATTTAGGAACAGATTCACTAAAACAAGTTCCTGCGTTATGAGAAAGAGTGGACCATTTGGGAGGCAAGACCTGACTCACTGGAACGAATTGGGCTTTACAGTGCTACATTTGAGAGAGAAAGAATTATCTCAGCTTGCTCGTGTGCGCTAATGTTACTCAACATGACATAACAAAGTAATGCTTGGTTGCACTGCATGCTGGTACTGAACACACTCAAAAAAACGATTCTCCAACACTGTTCAGTTTATTAAAAAATTTTTTTCATTGAACACCATTATGTTTGGTTCCCTTTTTAATCAACTGCATTGAAACAGTTCTGTTTTGTTTCCCCTTCCCATCATGCTTTGCACAGGGATAGATAAGGATAGAAAATCTTATTTTAGGCATTTTTTATAAAGATGATAAAATTTGGAGACTTGTTAATGTTGAATGCTCTTTTATGTTTGTATGTGTATATGATTTAGACCTTGGACTTCATTACTGGATGCTTTCATGGTATAATTATGTTACCTCATTGCGTGATTATGTGAAAACAAACTGTACAGGTAATAATGCTTCATAATGCCTTAATATATCACCACAGGTATTAATTGTGTTCCTGGGTATGCTTTTCTCTATTTCAAAGATGGGTAGCTAGCTGCTGACTTGCATTTGGGGAATTACAAAGGACCATGGTTTCAGCTAAAAATCATCTTTACTGTTCTATCCTTTTAATTTGCATGTACAAAATATGATAATACTATGATATACCATTACATATAAAACTTTACATCACCTTCATAAGCAGAATATGAACAATAGCAAAAACTGCATAAGCACCTACTTTGTTTTGTGTAGAAAGGTGTGTCAACATCTTGCTTTGAACGCACCTTACATCGTAATTAAGAGAATTTCCCAGGAGGATTTGAACGCAGCGGTACTCCCCAATATTCATTCAGCTCACCTACAAAACTAGCAGAAAATGTGTTACAACCATTCATGCTCTGCTCTGCATTCTTATCAACAATATTATACCAAATTACGAATTCCAAAGTTGTACTCATTTCCCAAAACACCTCGTCTGCCTCATAGCTTCTCTTTAAAGAGCCTTAAGCTCTCCCACGCTGTCTTTACACAATCCTCTCATGTTCTTACTGAGTCTCTGTAGGCTAAAAAGCCGCTGGCCTGTTACTGATGTCTGTCTGCTGCATTAGTTGAACAGAGACAGGACACAGAGACCGCAAATCAGATAAGAGTCGGCCATACAACAGGGCATGGTATAATGAATCTCGTGGAACCATAATGTTGTGTGTGTGCATGAATTTCTGCCCAGTTGAAGCAGACTGCATTCATGGCTGAGAGGGAATTACACTTTGATGTTCACCCTGATGAGTCGATCCTAACAGGAAACCAGATTCATCACTTGATTAAACTAAGCAGAAGGGTGTTGTAAGTCTGATGCAAGGTAGATATAGATATTCCGAACTGGTATGTGTGTGTATGAGTGCTCCGAGGTCTGCTTTTTCACAGTAAGTACTTTGGAAAGTGTGTCCCTGTAATTTCCTGTTTATGTATTCATGACATGATGAAAGAAAATTCATTTTACCACAGTAATTACAGTCTGATCTTCAAAAAGACACAGCCGATCACTGTCACTCTCATTTTACCCATGCACTGTCCTCTCAGATTAGTTGCGTACTACTTCTCTTTGAGCAATTACCCTCCATTCCTAATTTTCCAGTAATTACTTCACAATTAAAGTTTGAAATTTAATTAAGTTTCATTTTAAACATGCCTGAACACGGTTGAAGATATGCCTCTTGAATGTTTTTGTTTATTTGATTAACTCGCAGGGGAGAAATAAATGGTTGGGTGGTTTCGATTTATTCTGGACTTAAATTTCTTCAGTGCCCTTTGATTGCTCAGTTTAATTAGCTGAAAGTAACATGTAATCATATTTATGTTCTCAGCGTAAAACTTTTACCTAGGCAACCTTTCACCGGTGGAAGAGTAAAAAATGATTGTTAATTGGAGAACATTGGCTTAATGAAGGAAGCTGGCATTTGAGCTTTTGAATTTCGTGTCTGATGGAAACAAAAGCTAGACTGAGGTAAGCCCTTCTTTTAAACCATAAAGAATGCAGATTTATGTGACGTGATGTGATTATATCTGCATAACATATTTTTTTCACTTATAAAATTGGTCAAAATTTGCTATCCTACACCAAAAACAATACATTTATTTCTGTGATTCTACACACAAAAAGGATTTCTGGGATTATGATTATAATGCACAGAAAATAATACAAAAAGTACTTATTGGAAGAATACATTTTATTATTTCATTCAAATCAATTAAAGATTCCCAGATGGAATCCTGAAAAATTATTTTCAAAATCTACAAAAACAATGGACAAATATAAATATTTAGAATTTTTGGTAGTTTTTTCATTCAAAATTACACTTATGTTGTTATGTTATGCATTCCCTCAATATATACTGTATATTCGTACAACTGGAAATGTATTTTCTTGCTTTTTAAAGTACATTTTATAATATATGTTGGAGTTTGAACTTTTAAACTAAATTTACAAATTAATATTCCAATATTTATTTTCTATATATTTAAAGATATTTTTTTATTTCTGCTTTTTAGGAGTGAATTACTTATATTCAAGAGGTAATTTAATTTAGATGGTTTTGAAGGTATAACAAAGCTTTATCATTTAATTTCAGTCAGATGTACAGTATAAAAGCCTAGAGTGCAAAGGTTTATCTTGAAAAACATGTTTATAGCATTCTCAATTCTAAACCTTACACAAGAAGTGTGAATGTGGTTAATAAGGTTAATAATGTTGGTGTACTCAGAAACCATATATCTCGAAGGAGCGAGGAAATTGCTTCCTCTGTGGTTTGTCCTCTTTACAATTCTAGTTCAGTAAGAGTTTTATCAAGGACAAGCCTTTAGATGACTCTCACACTACTGTCACAATACTGAAAATAAATTCATAATGTGGTATTCTCAGGATTTCATTCCTGCACGATGCTCTGTGAGGTCAACCGGGTCTTTTAATCGGTCTAGAGTAAGAAAGAGCTGCTATGTAATGCCTGTCACAAGCTTTTCTTGAGAAAGGTTGGAGGAGAATATACAGTATACTGGAGGCCTGAGATAGGAGAAGGCTTTGCTGTTGAGTGTTAGAGTAATCCTGCAGGCTCTGAAAGAATAGAAGCTGATCAGGCCGAGGAAGAAAACCGATGAGAATCTGTTCTTTTCGTCTCAACACAGATTCCTTTCTTCAGTTTCTTTCTTTATGACTGCTAAGTTATTTAAGTGCATAAATAGATGTAAATGATTTGTGCATGTCTTTTTAATTTATACCTGCTAAAATTAGTGTGCTGGTTTGTTGTTGGTCTGAGACCCAATCTCTTGTAGTGTGACCAACTAGTTGTCTACTTTTCCTAGTTATCCAAAATAAATTAACGTGCAAGCTCTACTTTTGACCAGCTAAAAACCAGCCACCACATTCCAAAAACCAGCTATCACTCTAAGCTGGGTTTAGATGGATTTTCAACAGGGTGAGTTTAGATTCAAGCCATTAGATTTCAGGAGAATTGTCTGAATACACCGCAAGCCTATTAAGCCAACATCAATGTTGGCGGGCCAATCTGCCAATGATTACCTCTATCCCTGCAGCCTAAGGGATACGGTCTGCACTGAAATGGCCTCAGGAACATCTTAAAGATTGTTGAACCTGCTGATTTTTTTAGATACATGAGAATCAATGCATATAATGTACATAATGTATCAAATGTAAAAATATGAACACATCAATGTTGGCGGGCCAATCTGCCAATGATTACCTCTATCCCTGCAGCCTAAGGGATACGGTCTGCACTGAAATGGCCTCAGGAACATCTTAAAAGATTGTAGAACCTGCTGATTTTTTTTAGATACATGAGAATCAATGCATATAATGTGCATAATGTATCAAATGTAAAAATATGAAAACTCATTACTATTGCTCTTAAAGGGGTCAGACAGTGGTACATGCACTTTTTTAAGCTGTTTGGACTGAAATGTGTGTTGGGAGTGTGTGTACACAACCATCCTACAATGATAAAGATCCACAAGTATTT
>JAUMHR010000072.1:6462785-6476548 GCA_032361145.1 Enteromius fasciolatus | reverse complement strand
TGTGAACATAGCTGCTCAAATCCCCCAGCTAATCATTTTTTTTGTAGAGATCTATGCCAGTGGACTTATTTTAAGACTGTTGCTCTGTTTTTTGTGTTTGACGAGCAGAGAAGGGTCTTAGCTTTAGTCATCTATCTGTAGCCAATGTCGCTTTGTATGTTTAAGTTAAGTTTTGCAACGCTACGAGAATAATTTTTTTGAAAACAAAAATAATATCATATACTTAACCATTCTTTTCCTATGACTTACGTCTTCCGCCATTTTAGAGAATAGTACTGCATAAGCGTATGCTTTCCTGTAGGTGTAAAGGGCCACAGATTATGCACATGTGCATGCGCATGCTTTTTAAGGCTGATTACGTCAAATTCGTTAAAGCTTGCGCACGTGGTGCGTTTAGACACTCTCTAAAATGGCGGAAGACCGAAGTCATGGGAGAAGAGTAAATGATGTTATTTTTATTTTATTTTCTCCTAGCATTGCAAAAGTGAAGTTGATCCACTGATTTTTTTGCATGTTTTCTGGATCTGGATCATTTCATTTGTATTGCTGTCTATGGAGGGCCAGATAGCTCTCTGATATCTTTAAAAATATCTTAATTTGTGTTGAACTGAGATGAACTGAGGTCTTATGGGTTTGGAACGTCATGAGGTTGAGTAATTAATGACAATATCTTCATTTTTGGTTAAACTTACCCTTTAAGCGACAAGAAAAACTAAGCACCCCTACTGATGCCTCAAATACAGATGTTCTAATGACAGACAATACACAGATCTCCATCATTTGCTGGTGAAATATCAACTCTATTTCAGCTTGATTTTCATGAATTGTTAAGTGCAAGTATTTGATAAAGTTATAATACCAGCTGATGATGCATTAATTATTAAAAACAGTATACCCTATGGTTTTGTGAAATGCTGCCACTGGTCGACACAAATACATTTAATTTGAGTTATGGTAAACCAGCCTCTATGAATAGTTGATTATTTGAAGCATGAACTAAATACATCTTACTTACTTTACATATGAAGTAAATGGGCAGAAACAGGATTATTCCTGTTAACCTACTAATGAGCACCTTTCAAACTTGATGCCAAACTGTTTCATCCTACAAAGTGTTCTGCGCTGTTTGGGTTTCCAATTGACCATACAAGAGTTTCTTTTTCTAACTAACTTCAAACTGGAGAGTTAATCATACAGTATGTGTTTTTCTCTCAATTAAGAGCCAAATAAGGAGAAGAAAAATACAGCTGGTTAATGTCAAGGAGGAGAGAAGGAGGAGTCTGTTATGGACCACAGAGGTTCTGTGTGTGCCAGATTCTTTGGCTTTCCATCGTCATGCAGCCTGATAAATACTTCACACCTGCAGTGAATACTGCACAGAATCAATCATCAGTCTTTTGAGAAGGAACAAAACAGAAAGTTTCTGCTGCAGCCGCTGCATGCGTTTATTTGAAAGGGAATCAGATCTCTTTCATAAGTCAGAGAGAGTGTGAAGTGTAAATAGGACGAGAAGAAAAGCATTAAAGGACATTCTAGAAGCATGAAACATTATAAAGCATTATACAGTATCTCCATTCTTGGAATCGTGTATGGAGATCTGAAACAGGAAACAGGATCTGACCGTCAAATACTGGCCAAACACCTGACAAATACTTTGAGGAGACATCCATGCCTGGGTAACAGAGCAATTGCAGACATTCTTGTCCTTTGCCAGAACCCAGATCAAATCGTAGACCAAGCATTTGTGACCACTATCAAAACAAATCTGTCATATCGGACTATTTAGTTTGTTTTTATTTCATTTTATTAATCGTTATGTAGTAAATTGGTGACTATTGCAATAAAATCTGGAAGACTTTTTTCAGCCACCCACTGAGAAAAAAAGAGGCCTTCGTACTTCACATAAACTATAAACTATATTATTATTTTATAAAATTAGTTGTTAATATTAGTAATTATTTTATGAATGACCAACCATGATTACTGTTTTAAATAGCTGATACTGAAATTATAAATCTGTGTACAACAAAGTAGCACATCCAAATACGAAAAGATGTGTATGGAATTAGCTATTCTTAATTGGGATTTCTCTCCAAAAATAACGAGCTGGTTTCCAGTCATTTTATTTTGAAAAGAAGCCAGCCAATCGGATCTCTGCCAAATCTCGGCATTGCCGAACGGCAACCACTGTTTTTGACAAATGCAAGAATAGAACCGAAAAAAACACAGATTTGTTCAGGGACTGCAATGTAAGATAAGGTTGCTGCCATCACTAAACAGGATTTAGCAATGTCTCTGACCTTATGTGTTTATTTTTAAGGGCAGATGTGATTTGTTGTGTGCCTGACAGAACGTACGAGACCAAGTGTGCTGATTCTGTTTGCACCTCATTGAATTCATCCATAATCTACCAACCATGAATAGTGTCCTCTTCTGTCACCCGTAGGTCAGGTGCCTGTCCTATAGAAAAGCATTGTGGGTAATTTAGAGTCCCTGGCAGTAAATGTCGAGTATGGTCATATGTCACCAGGTAAAGAGGATGGTTATAAAACACTTACGAGTGTAGAGACCCACAGCATTGCTGCTTAGTAACCCTGTTGTTGTTTGAATCTTTCCCATTTAGTAGGATGGCTAAAGTCAGCACTGGCAATCAATCATGCCTGGTAATTTAACGGTCTCTTAAAAGTCTTTTCATAGCCGTTTCTCCTTTACACAGATTGCAACAGTCTGTCAGTATGTTAGAGAGCTCCTCTTGCACATTCATTCAGTCGTACCACCTTTAATGAATTACACCAGTAGCTTTGAACTAGGTAACACTGCAGCTCTGATCTGAATAAAGCTTTTCCTTTCATTTTTTGTCTCCGATTTCACACTTCCACTGTCATTCCAGACTTCTCAAAATAGTCCAGTGTGTTAGGTCCAAGCTAGTCTGAACTAGTCCGAAATCCTTCTGCATCATCATATTCAGTTCTGTTCTCCGTCTATATCGTTCCAATTGGAGTCTTGTCATTTACATTTCCTCGACAGCCTTTCAAGTTATTAATCTCAATGAGCCGTTTTCTATCGTATGTTTAGCTCAGGCTCATATTAATAAATCAGATTCTCGTGTCTAAACTGTGGTTCTGGCTATTGACAGATCACCCATCTTGATGCATGTGCCTGCCTAGCTGAAGTAGATGTGTGTTTGCTTCTATTGGGTCCCAGTGTCATTTATACTGATGGCTTGTGAGCGTTTCATCTCTGGCACCCTACCAGACAGCATCTGAAACAGAGCATATTGTACAGCACTCTGAGAGCGGAGAGAAACATCTCCAACGGAGCTGAAGATTGTGTCCCTGAAAACCGTACTATGTCCAATGTGGTGTAGAATGTGTCGACTGGAGGCCTGAAAGGATGCCAGACATCCTTTAGTCTTGCTTTCACTAAAAGTCTTTAAAGGCTTTTGGCATACATTTCAAGTTGTTTGCTGGTCCTGGTATAAAAATAAACAAGCACTATATCTGAAAATCCTCTGTACCCTGAGGTTGGTCTTATGCCGTTCAAAGGTTTGGGGTTGGTAAAAAGTCTTTTATGCTCAACAAAGCTGCTTTTATTTGATCAAAAATACAGTAAACATTGTGAAATGTATTTTATTTTATTGCATGTGCTGTCTGCATTGTTTTAAACTAAATTCAGGTGAATTCAACTAAATGCAAATATGGGACAAAACAAAAATAAAATGTTTTGTGAAATGTTATTTGCCTTTGGTCAACCACTTGCCTTTTATAAATGAAACCTAACATAACAAAGATTTGTGTGATCATTCTTCACTGTATGTGACTTTTACACTGTTTTGAGGGACAGTTAGCATTAGCATTCGTTACTCATTCTAGAGCTAACGGATGCATTCTAATCAGAATTCTGTGATGCTCTCAATGTTGATTCACTTCATTACTTGATTGACAAAACTGTCTCCCTTCCATTAAGGCACTCTAGGCATCTACCGGCATGTCACAATCATTAGCTTTCAATGGTCCCTGTTTAATCCATCAATCATGTTCATCAATAAACCTCACATCACTGTTGGTGATGAGCAGAGGTCAGAGGCTGGTGTTATGTCAAATAACATTTCATTAGCAGCGTTTGCGTATTTATCTTTTCGGAACAGTGTTCAACAGGGAATATGGGAACAAGATTGATTGCAGGCATTCTTATCGAATAAATGGATTTTTTTTCTTTGCAGTTCTGTTAACTTGATTATTGGGCAAGTTTAAAAAAAGAACGTCCTTATTTCATATTTTACATTCAAACGATGTGTTAGATTGATTTAGTTTTTTACATTTTGGCTATATCATGAAGTTAACTACTGGCTTATCGGCATTACACTGAATTTGAATATTGTTGCATTGCATTCCTAATTGAGACGTACTACGTTGTTGGTGGTAAGGACACATTTTCGACCAACTAATAGTCATAAATGATTAAGTTTCGCCATCTAAAAACCACTAGAAACTAGCATGAGCTGGATTTCCCAGGCTTTGAGGACGACAAGCCTGTTAGTGCTTTACACTGACACTTGCCAGTGTGAAGGTTTTTTGTTTCAGTATTATACAATGCGTAATGAGTACTTAAGAAAAAGTAACTTCTATTATTGATAATGCCTCTCTCCTGAATCTGTTGAACATGAAACAGATCTTTTAAACATGTGTATTCACCTTCAATAAGTCCTGTTGGCTCTGAATAATGTCAATATTTAATAAAAGGATTTGGAGTGATGAAACTTCATATTCTATTATTAATATGCTTCATTCACCGTATAATGAGGAAATCCTTTGAAGGAATGTGTCTGAGGATGAACCATTCCTACAGTTTTTGAGGACCACAGCATATTTCTTTTTTTTTTCTCTCTCTGTAGCGCACACTTGCTCGCTCTCTTTGTGCTGACAGGAAACAACTGATTCTTATTCGTATTAATGAACAGTGATGGAAAGAAAAAGACAGCGTGAAAGAGGAGTCAGGCACTTCATAATGTGAGCTTTAATGGAAACGCAATGTTTCACTAATTGAAAATAAAGATTCATGCAGGAAAAATGTAATGTACAATTGGGTTCAAGTTTCCTATTTGATTTGTTTCTGAGTTCAGGGTGAATCGCAATGAGCTGCCACCATATTTCAGCCTGTCTCAAAGCCTTTGCTTTCTGTATTTTTTTTCTTTGAGTCGACCTGAGAGAGCGGGTTTAGAGAGAGTAAAAAGAAAGACCATTTTAATATATTAAAAATGATAAGCACTGATATTCAATTGGTTTAGTAAAGAAATTAATGCTTTTATTTAGCAAAGATGCATTAAAATGATCAAAACAGTGAAGACATTTATAATGTTCTAGTGCAATGTTCTAGTTCTTTTATGGAAGCACATTCCACCATGTAATAAAAAATTAAATCTCACGATTCTATAAACTTGCAATTGCGATAAAGTCAGAATTGTGAGATATAAACTTGCAGTTGCGAGAGAAAAAAAGTCAGAATTGCCAACACAGTCTCATGATCAATTCGTACATATTCGTACAAGGTGGCAAATTCATGCTAATTCGTACAATTTTTTTTGTGTGATTTGTCTAAACCCCAGTGACAGGTAGGTTTAGGTGTAAGTCATTCGTACAAATTCATCAAAAAAATCTTTGAATTCGAGGCTGTACAAATTTGTATGAATTAGCCACCTTGTAAAATATGTACGAATTGCTGTGAGACTGGGCTGGAATTGCATGATATAACCTTGCAATACTTAGAAACAGTCACAATTGCGTGTTATAAAGTCAGAATTGTGATATAAAGGCTTTTTCCACTCAAAACTGAACTTTATAATTCACAACTGCGAGTTTATATCTCACAATTCTGAAAGAACTCTATACCACACAAATTCCGTGATATAAAATCACAGTTCTCAGAATGAGAATTAATGTCACGCAATTCTGACTTTATAAGGTCTTGGTTATGTATGTAATGGAGACGTCACGTCGAATATGACCGACGAAATTTCAGTTGGTCACTCTGAGTCAACGAAATTGGGATCCCTACCAAAACGCCCAACGCCTTCCAGTGTCCTGAGGGAGTCTTCCAAGCCCCCTCTCTTAGTGGAACACATTCTGTCCCCGTTCTATTTAACAGAGACACATGGAAGTCCAGCATGAAACGTGTCTTGTCTGCTTCACGCATGTCGGTCAGACACAGATGGCGCTCCTGGACCACCATGGTGAACATCGCACGACCCAGAGACTGCACCGTAACATTGTGGTACGTCCGTGGTGGTATGGAGTTCACGAAGAACTGCCGGGTCTTGACCACCCTCGTGCAGATCTCTCAGTGCCTGCTCTTACGGACCTGCAACAACGCCATAGTGTGTACTGCAGATGCAGCTTCTCCACAGGCCATATAGGCACTGCCGATCAGGGCCAACGAATGCCTACAGGCATAGGAGGGAAGCACCGGATCTCCCTACCAAGTGGTAGTGGCGCCAGGACACAGTTGCATAGCTATCGACTGCTCCACCCCCGAATACCCCTTAGCTGCACCGCCATTAAGGGAGGTGAAGTAGGAAGAGCCACCTGAACGGTTTCTGGCAGTAAAAGGTGCCGTCCACGTGACGTCCCGGTGAACTTCATGCTCCTCCAAACCAGCACGAGCCACCCCTAAGTATTAATCATTCATCCTCAATGGTTCGAGACACAAAAATTGTGACCTTCACCCGGCGTCAGGTAACAGCCGCATCCAGAAACGCACAGGTGGAAGAGCATCTTTAAAAAGACGTTCCACCCGTGTGCTACTCTTTTAGAAAGCTCTTTTAGTGTGCTGAGGCGCACAGGGGAGATAACCACTTGCACACAACAGGGGGTAGTGCAACCTTATGTGGCAACCCATTCAACACCGGAACGACCACCACTGACAAAAAACAAAGAATTGTGAGATAAAAAGTCGCAATAATTTTAATTTTTTATTCAGTAGTGGAAACAAGCTTATATAATCATTTTGACCTTTCTATTTATCACAGAATCATGAGAAATAAAAATAGTTTCAGTTTTGCCATAACCAAAAACAAACAACCAACAACAGCAACAAAAAAACTATTAACAACAAAATCTAAGTCTAAACTTTTGAATTATGCTGTAAATAAAAAAAAATATTAAGGAGCCAGCAACATGTACAGTAAATAGATCCCAATCATTAATGTATGGTTAAAATAACATTTCATGGGTTCTTCCAATCGATTGATCTTTATTTGAAATGCGTAGGTGGTGAGATGTGTGCAGTCATGTGTAAATGTTTTAATGAGGGTTTTTGGGAATGGAGAAAGTGAAGACTTCAGGGCCAGCGGGGGAGTCAAGGATCTTGTACCTTCATGGCAAAGTATTCAAAGTCCAAAACTTTCTTAACTTATTGAAATATCATTTTAAATCTGAGAAAAAAGAGAGAAAAGTAATAAGCTCACTTGCATTTAAATATTTCCTACAGCGTACCTTAAATTCTGTAATTAAAGGAATAGTTCACTCAGAAAGGAAGTTTACTCAATCCAGATTTTTTTTTCTTTGAAACATTGTTCATAAAGATAAAATTGATTTGTACAAAAACAGTTGATCAGTCATCACAGCCTGTCAAGCTCAAAAGAAAAAAAGAAAAAAAACCTTACCTAATACTACATCTTACACATTGAATTTTGTCACCACATGGAAAAAACATATATTTTTACACAACTCCTGACTGCAGGCAAAAAAAAATTCTGACAGCGTGCTAATGCATATTTTAATGTATTTTCATATTCTTTAACAACCAGCCCATCTATTTTCCTCAGATGATGGCTTGTTCCCACAGGGCAGTAATGATTAATCATTGCTGAAATATCGGCTGACTGTGAAGGGAGGGATGGTGTTTATAGTAGACACTACAAGAAGCCCATCTGTATGTCACATTGATGCTGTGTTTGATATTACGCTCACAGACCATCTCCTGTCAAGCAATTACTCAAGACACCTCAGCATTGTTTAAGATGTTCATTATGACAGGGCAATGATTGGTTGAGGCAGTGTTGCTGTGTGAGGCCAGACAGATTTGGCACTTTTCACTGAAACAAACATTCAGTTGTCTACCTTATATTTGCTACTACATTAGAAAGTCTAATTAAGAACCAGTTCTTCATACCCAGCTGTATCACTGATAAACACTGAAAGGCCATATTTGCTCATTTTCCCATATGTTACCAGTCAGAATAAGATTAACATATAAACAGATGTTGTTTATCGATCCCTAAGGGAAACTTCAGGAATGTCTTAATTAGCGTTAATTCTTCACAGAGAAAAGCTTATATATTGTCATGAGACAAATTTTGACTTGTACAGTGTTTAATTGATTCAACAAAGAACAGCAATTTCATACACACACATGTACTGTATATATATATATATATATATATATATATATATACTATATAACATTTGAAGTGGTTTAAAAAACGTTCATCAAGAACACATTTTGGTATTTATATATTTGGTAACACTTCAGAATAGGGGGTCAGAATAATGCATTAGTTAAGCATTAATTAATGGTTAATTTGTTCACAATTAAGCATTAGTTGAGCAAAAACACACTAGTAATTAATTAATTACTAGTGTGTTTTTGCTCAAACTAATGCTTAATTAATTAAAAGTATTACCTTTAACTGTATTGTGGCAGCCTTGGTGAGCATAGGAGTCTTTAAACGTTAAAAAGGAAACCTCAAACTTTTGAACATTAGCCTACGAATACCAACTTTGCTCTGAAATATACATATTTTATGAGGTGGGTAATTCGTACACAAATTAATCAAATTTTTGCTAAATCGTACGTATTTTACGAGTTGCCAATTCATGTGGTTTTGTACGAATGGCCTAAACCTAACCCCACCCCTAAACCTACGTGTCACTGGGGTTTAGACAAATCATACAAAATCGTACAAGTGAGGTCATTCGAATTAACACGTTTTTGCATCCTCGTACGAATACGTATGAATTGGTCACTAGACTGTAGTGCTTTAAGGTTAATCAAAAATAACTACTGGTGTATTGCTAGGCTGTAAATATAGCACATATTTATGGTTGAGTGTAATAAAATAGTTGTCAGTTATGAAAGTTTGGCATTAATGTTGCCAAATGCAATGATACATATGTAAGTCTTTTTAAAAAATAACCCCATAAACCGAACAGACTAGAGAGCAGAAAGGAGGTTTAGAATAAGCTAACATGTCACCTAATGTGTAAACCGAGCCATACATATTTCTCATCTCTGGTATGACTTTTCTGCTCTCTGTCTGTCTGTCTCAGACACTAGTCCCAAGTTGTTTGCACGTTGTTTAAGTGCTGTCCTCACACTAGCATTCCACCTCGCATCATCGTCGCCTCAAACGAGGAGAGAGAGGGTGAGGCAAAACCACAGAAGTGACAGAAGTGCCAATTGTGGTGGCTGAGAGATGTGGACTTCCACATTCTTTCACGATCCGAGCAGTCGAGCTCCAGCTGAGAGGCAAGTCGCGGCCATGCTTTATTTATCTCTTCGTTTTTGTGGTTTCACGGACGTTCCCGCCCAATATTGCCACATGCGATAGGTTCCTCTCATTGACACATCAGAAGACCGAGTGCCAGTTAAATACCTCACGTTGTACCTTTATTTTGCTTGTTATAGTAAAAAAACAGTGGCTGCGCTGAAAATAAACACACAGCATCGCTGCTTTGGTATTGTGTTTCTGTTTTATCCTCTGCAGTCTTTGCATGTGGTAATGGTTTGGTTTTCTTTCAACTCGAAACAGACGCATTTGCCAGCAAATTTAAACATCATAAGAGGGCACTACTGGAGGATCTCCAGGCAAACAGAATGAAAAGAACACACTGTAACTCAACTCCACTTTTATAATCATGTCTAAATCAACTACAGTTCATCTGAGGTGAGGCCAAGTCTGTGATCTTACAATCCGATGGAAGCCATTGTCATAATTTGTGGCATTTTATCTTTGGGGTTTGCATGGAATACTTACGACATATTCGATTAAGCCGTTTTAGAATTTGGCAAATGTAGATAAAATGAAAAGCATTAAATCGTAAATTCTAGCAGGAGGTATACAACAATTCCCATAAATGCGCTTTTTTTGATGGAATTGGGGTTACAATCTGGCATTTAACTTCAGGACAAACTGTGTACTTATTAAAACATAAATCAAACCGAGTCAATTTCAATTTTCACCCAATACTGAAATGTTTGCAACCATACAACATAAACACCATGAACTATATTCAACCCTGCATTTAGTGGTTTAAGAGATACTTTCAGCATCACAGAAAAATATGTACAATTTGTACTATATAACAAATGTATAACTAATTTATAACTGCATATAACAAATGCAACAAATTATAACGTGTACTATTCTATTCTAATACCATTCTGTAGTACTTTATACTGTATTCTTTCATAAGACATTATATGAATCAATATTTTCAATTTTAGAATATTGATTTAAATATTCTGATGATGATATTGTTGTTGTTATTTTTATTACTGTATTTATTATATTATATACATTTTATTATGAGATTTGAGAAGAGTTTTCACTCTGATTTTATTAATCAGTTTAAGGGATATGGGGTAAGTTGAGCCGATATGGGTATTTTAATGCCTGATTATTAATTATAATAATATGACAAATAATTTCATGGCAGGAAAAAAAACTAATATCAGCTCAACTAAACTGATGAATAATAGCAGAGTGAAATCTCTTCTCAAATATCTGCGATGACGCAGGAAGATTGTCCGCTGTTTTCCACCACAGTCTGGGCAGGTGCCACACAAGGTCAAAGTTCACTGGCCAGCGCATGACTCAAGCTCTCACAGTAGGAGTTTTAACAGTCCCAAGGGAGGAGGCACCTGTTCAGCATGTGGGAGGTAGGAAAAGCAATCAGACCTTTAGCCCCAGCCAGTGGACACACACCAGCTATAGTCCAGCATGCAGAGGGCAGGAGGAATCTGAGGAATGCTGGGTCGGTGATGATGATGTATGGAGGAGAGGGAGAGAGACAGACACCTTGCATGCTGCACCTGTACCGGAAGGTAGAGTTACAAGTCTAGCACAAGGCCACGAGAGGAATGTGTGTTTAACTTCTGAAGCAGGCCCACACCGGTGGACACCAGCAGATGGGCAGCTGAGAGCTGGCTTAAATTAGACACACATTCACGCGCACACACACTCTCACTTGCAAAAATAGAGGGTCTTGAAGATGCGGCTGTTTGCATACACTTTCCTGGCACACTCAACCACCTGCTCCTTCGTACTTACAGGTGTAGGTCTGTTCATTCCAGAGATCAGTAAACATCGGCAGGTTGCACAATTAGTCATGCTTTACACAAAGGTCAACAAGCTAGCAGTTGGCAGAGTAGCGCTTGGAATAAGCTTGTTGTTTTAAAGTGGCTTTTCATGCAGAGAGAACATGAACTTGTTATTTTTACTTGAATCATAATTTATTTTGAAAGGAGGCACTAAATTGATCAAAAGTGACAGTAAAGAGATCTGTAATTTAAACAAAAGATTTGGTAACATTTTAGAACAGGGAACACTAATTTACTATTAATTATTACATTTCCCTCAATAAATTTGCTGCTTATTAATAGTTAGTCCGGTAGTTGTTAAGTTTATTGGGATGGTCATGCGTTTAATTAGTACTTATAAATAACATTAATATGCATGCTTATAATCAACTAAGAGACCAAAACAAAGTGTTACCAAAGATTAGTTTAAAATAAATGCTTTTCATTTGATCTTTATATTCACCAATATTATATTATTATATTAAGCAGCACAAATAATGCAGATAATAATCAGCAGTTCATCATATTAAATCAACTCTTTAGTATCAAACTTCAGTAACGATACTGAAAATTCTGCTTTCTCATCACATGAATAGATTTCATTGTAAACTTTAAAGTTATTGTAAATTGTAAAACTATTTCACAATATTACAGTTTTTACTGTATTTTTGATCAAACAAATGCATCCTTGGCAAGGCTCATTTTAGAAAAAAATTACCTGCTCAAAACTTTTACATTGAATAAACTGTAAAACTAGAACACTGGATGTATTTTTTCCCCACATTTGTTTCCAGTTTTGTTTTAAATTAATTTTTTTTAAATAAAAATATCAATAAACATAGTGTTGATGAGTCAGTACAATACACATACACAAGTCAAATCAGTGACTGATACGAGAGATGTTAAAATAGCATCAGAAATGAAATTTCACAAACAGCCAATTAGAATCTTCTAAAGAGGGATGTTTAATAGCAATAATAACTCTAAGCACTGTAACATTTTCTCTTCATAAACGTGATCTGAGGAAATTAAGACCCTGGAGCTAATTGGAAATGTTCCCAAATTGATCAGACGCTCACTAATTTTATACGTCAGTCTGAACTGTGGACTGCGACTGCAGGCGACAAACGCAAAGCTTGTAATACATCCACAGAATAAATTTATGCAACCAAAATGCTCTCATAAACAAAGGTCCCAAGTGCCTGTGAGTGAGCATGCTCTTATAAATGTTCAGCCTGGCACATAACAAATTTGAAGGGAGAAAGCGTGCTTTGGCCTCTGGAGGCAACATAATTAAATTATAATCAGCACGGATTAATTAATCTATAATATTTATTCCTCTGTTTCGAGAAGAAGGCAGCGCAATGAAGGGTATTTGTGTTCACTCCTCATTGTCTTAATAATGGAGGAGAATGCGACGAGGGGAAAACTCAACAAGGCCCCTTGACGCCGCAGCCAGAAGGTTATTGCTGATATCACATGCGCTGAAAGCACTTATCACACACAACAAATAATTAAGGGGCTGATAATAAGAAAATTAACATTGGCTTTGTCTGCGTTTGTTTTGTGAGGCGCCTCATTGTGATGAAGGCTTTAGGCGACCCAGAATAAATTACCCGGGTAAGTCGCGCTGCAGCATGCAGAAGAGATGTAGTCATTAGACTGGTGATAAGTGGCAGTGAAAGGGAAAAGGCCCTTCCATTCACTCCAAATTATTTGAAGCCAAAGCCTCAGATCAAATGATTTGGTCCACGGAGACCTCAGAGGGGCTGCTGAAGAGAGAGAAAGGCAGGGGGGGAAATAAATGTCCGGTACTGTATGCTAAGACGAAGTGAACAGATTAATCCACTAAAATAGATCTTTAGTGACATACCTATTGTTCTTATATGAGCCATTAAAAAAAAACTATGTGGCCGTCATATGCATATGATATAGGCTGAAAATTACAATGAGTAGTTTGTGTAACTACTGAGGGCATGAAAGAGAAAAATAAATGCCCTGCGCTATATGCCAAGCTGCGGTGAACAGATGAATCCTATCAAATAGATGTTTATTGACAGATAGTGTTATTATATGAATCATTCTGTAAAACAAGTGCCATTTTTGATTATACAGTATGTATGAAATGACACAAATAAGTAGTTGTTTGTTTTTCTGAGATGTGAATGATGCTTTGGTCTGTCCAGTGTTTTCTATTTCAAACTGTGTTAGTAAATTTGCAAATTGTCATGAAAAAAAGCATTTGTGAAATTGATAAATAAATTAATACATAAATAACATTATCCTTACAATAAGTAAAACTTACACGCTACTGTTCAAAAGTTTTAGAACGGTAAGATATTTAATGGTTTTTAAAGATGTTTCTTCTGCTCATCAAGGCTGCATTTATTAGATTAAAAATCCAG
>JAUMHR010000072.1:6450861-6462685 GCA_032361145.1 Enteromius fasciolatus | reverse complement strand
TAATTGTGAACAAATTAACCATTAATTAATGCTTAACTAATGCATTATTCTGACCCCCTATTCTGAAGTGTTACCATGTATATTGATAATACTTAGGGGTGTGACGAGACACTTATCCCACGAGACGAGACACTGGGTTCATGAAAACAAGAAAAGACAAGATTTTTATATTTTATTTAATAAATCCTCAATGATAAAATATATTGGGAAAAATAGTATTTTATTCAACAAAAACATTCAAAAAATGTAAGTGCATTTTATAATCCTCTTTTTGAAATTAAACTATTTTAATGAATTATGTGTAAATTATATGTGACTAACATTTGAACACTGCTAAATATTTAGCCACAAACTGACAGGCAAGTAATTGCACAAAAAGTATAAACAATATAAATAAATAAAAACAAATAACACAAATATCCCTTTAAAAGCAGGGTAAGCGATTTTTCAAAAAAGCTTCAGAAAAAAGAGTCGGCTGAATATCAAAACGAACTTGTCTACAGTAAACGCCGTGTCAGCTTAAAGGCCAAAGTATACTTTAACCGTCTGTATTACGTCATTTTCGTCATCATGAGGGTCTTGCGGACACCCGCGCACCCTGTCCGCGTGCAGGCAATTTTTCAAGTCTGCATACAACAGTGTATGTGTGAGAAGAATGCTAAAAGAGTGTCACTCAAGTAGGTAGCATTGCGCATGTGTCGAGCTCGTCCATCTGAACTAGATATTTCTAGATACTAGATATTTATTAGATATTTCTATAGTCTTCTAATTATTATTTATGGTATGGATTGTAAGTATAATATATATATATATATATATATATATATATTTATTTTTATTTTTTATTTTTTTTTATTTTATATATTTATATATATAAAAAATTAAACAGCTTAATCCCAGGCATGTACTTGATATTCAGTATTCTTTGATGCATTAGTTGGTTCTCACTTAAAAATATTACAACCTGTTTTGCAGAAAATATTCATAAGCCTTTAAAATCATATAAAATTAGAAAGATGATTTAAAAACTATCCAAAATTGACTTTATGTAAGCTAACTCTTAATCCCTCGCTGATAAATTTTTATCCTGTTTCATCCTATTAGAGCTGATAGAAATATTTTCTTGCCATTGTGTAAATAATCAAGTTTAAATTAATAAAGTTTATGTGGCTGAGCTTAAGCAGAGCATATTTTTGAAAGTCTGCTACAATATACCCTTTTATGGAAATACTTCCATAAATTACAACACAAGGGTATTCATTTTTTATAAGTTAAAGAGTTCACATGGTACTGCAGAACAGGAATAGTACATTGTGTTACCTTCGTCACTCAAGTCTGCAGTTTATTCTGCGTTTGTTCCTGTTCTCTATGAAGGACTAGCTGGGACTTTCATAGGTTCATCTGACCAGAGAGCTCGTCCATCAAATAGCCCTTGGAGTCTCCTTTTTACTGTAGGTTGCTGTGTAAGGTATGCTGTTATCCAGTTAGCAGTCCCCTTGGCCACTGAGATCATGTTGATTTCATATTCATAAGGATTGATGGTTGCAGTGTGCACTTCATTTCCCATAAGGACCGGTGCTGAAGAGCCATAACAGTCTGAGTGTAAAGGCCAAGTATCTGAACCTCATTCAAACTGACAATGGATACATGATTTAACCTCCACCTTAAACAACAGTATTACGGTTACAAAGTTTATATGAGTAGTTCAATAGCACACAAATCACATGTTTGTAAAACCGGGCCTAAATGTCTTTTAAGATTTTTAGACTCTTAGCAGCTGTGATTTTTCTATTATTATAGATTGTACCTACGAGACTACCATGAAGTGAATGTAAGACCCGAGTCAATGTGGCATGAGTTGTTCTTTAAGAGGTAAATAGGGAGGACTCTTTAGGGCTGATTTGGAAATGAGGTTTTAAATAGCATGGACACAGGTGACTCGTCTGTTGTAGATCTGCAGTGTTCAGAGACGATCAGAGCCATTAAACTTAATTAGCCAATTCAGACATGTGCCCGGGAATGCAGTCCTCGTCTTCACACACACACACACGCACACACACACGTTGGTTTTTGTGATTTATGGGGACTCTCCATAGGCATAATGGTGTTTATACTGTACAGACTGTATGTGGTATTGCCCTACACCGACCCTACACCTCAACCTACCCCTTAGAAGGAAACGGTGTGCATTTTTAGATTTTCAAAAAAACATTAAGTATGTTTTTTTAGCCTTTTGAATTACGGGGACACTGAAAATGTCCTCATACTGTAAAACACCTACATATTGTAATACCTATGTCATACCCATATTATAATACAAATTTGTGTCCTCATAAACCATGGGAACTGCAGCATATGTAGGCTATCTATAGAGACCATTTTAAAATGGTTCGTTCGTTATTTCTTCAATTAATTTGATATTTTATTTTGGCTGCATACATTAATAATCAAAATTTTTAAAGCAGTGTAACAATAATATATACTATAATAAATGTAAAAAATAAAGTTAAATTGTAATATTGTGTAATTTTGTAATTTAAAATACTGTTTTGTATTTTTAAGATACCATCCTATTTCCTATAACCTTACTTTTTTAAATTCCTCAGAATTTCCAGCATTCATTAATAAGATTTTGTGCTTAAAATATTTTTTATTGTTTATTATTTTATTTTCATTAGTAGCTGTGCTGCTAACCGTGATGCATTAAAAAAACATTATATCAGAATTATATATCAACATTTATTTGAAATAGGACTTTTTTGCAATATTATGTTTTCACTTTATCAATATAATTTATCAATATAATTGCAGAATAAAAGCATTCATTTAAAAACAAATGAATGACTTTTTTGAACTTTTGAAATGAAAGGTTTACACAGCATTTGCAATAACAGTATTTTAAATAGCTCCTCACACATTTCAGTGACTTTGTAGCGAACATCTAAAGAGCTAATCAGAATTTTACAAAGTATTCTCAAACAATATAATTTGAAGTCATAGGTCAAAATCTAAAGGAGATAATAATAATTGTTGATGATATTCAGATTACACATAGAAACTGAAAATATCCAATTTCACTAAGATCTGCGTGCTTTATTAAAATAGAGATCTTGCAGTCCCTCTATTTTATTTTAATAATCTGTTGCGCATATAGATGAGGCTCCCTAGCATATCATATCAGCATCTGTTACATTTTAGCTCATGCTTTAAATGATTCAAACAAGGCATCTCTCACAATGCATGTGCGGTCTCTGCTCTTCAACTGTGGTGTAAATGATGCTCTTAAACTGCTGAGCATCAGCCTTGTTTAAATCTTCCCTTTCACACTACACTTCTCTATTATTCATTGCCCAGCCTGATGACTGAGCGTCACACTAAACCTGACACACCTCATGTTACATTTGCATGGAGCCAAACTCATTAGATACTACCTTTAGACCCATTAAAGGTCAGACGAGCGGAAATAACCATGAGGGCCAAACAGAGCATGTTTTAGGAACGCTTATTAAAGCAATGTGACATTTCATACCATGATTGGGGTGGTAGCGTCTGGTTAACATCAGACTTAAGTGGATAGAAGAGAAAAAGAAGGTACGGCTTTGTGTTAACGAAGAGGTTATTATTGCGAACTTACCATGTTTTTTTGCGTTTTTGTGTTCAAATAAACCCTTTTTCTTATGTGCTCCAAGCATACACCATGTTTTGAAATGTCAACTGCTTTTACTTACACATGAACCTTTGCCTAATGAGATTTTAATAGTTGATGGGGGAACAATGCAAAGTGCTAATTGCGAGAAGAAATGTAATGCTGTCAAATTTTATGGATGATCGCATTGGCAGCCAATGGACTATGTTTTTTATTCAGGCAGCATGGCCAGTCTCATTTAAAGCGATCAACGCTTCCCGTTTGTTGGACAGCTGAAGGACACAGATGTCAATGCGACGCTCAAGACAGAACGTGATTGAGACATTTTAAGACCTTAACGTGAGAACAAATTACATTACCATGTTTTATTCAGAGCTTTCTCTTGTGCTGTCAGAGGGTGCACGGGTTACACTGATGGAGGGGGAAGTCAAATATTGAATTATTAATTTTGGCCCTAATAATAGAAGCAAGGCTGTTCTGGAGAATTAAGCCAATTTTAAGTCTGATCGTACCTCCTTTCTCCTCTCTGTGCGTTTCTCTTCCATCAGCCTTTGATTTTACAGATTAATTGGCGGACAGACAGTCGTGCCGTTACACAGAAGTATTGATATGAGGTGACTGGCCTATGATGGCTTTGATCAAGCCTAATCAAGCCTAAAGTTATGGTTTTCTCTTTCCATACGGGTTTTAATGAATCCTCTTCTGCTCACAGTCCACTTCCTTATTACACAGATTTTCCCCTCTGGTTTTATGTCATCTTTTGCTTTCACCTCTCTAGTAGGAACCAAAGAGGATCAATAGATGCTGGAGATGGGAGAACGCACATGATTGGCGGAATGAGAACTCATACATCCTGCTTGCATGTAGCTACAAGTAGTGCACATCATGCTGTCATTCTTCTAGATCAGCTTGGAAATTATTAATATCAGCTTCCTCCTTCATATCTGAAGACTGAATTGACAGATTGGGGGATCTTGCGCAGGGTGTGCACCGAGAGATGGAAAATTGTCACTTTTCTGGTATAAAGGCAAGCCTCTGCCTCCTCTGTTTCTCCTCTTTGTGTCTAAAATTTGTGTTATCAGATGGTGTGTATTTTGCACACCACGCATGTTAAATCTATATTGCCAGATGGCTGTTTCTCACATTAAAGTGTGTGTGTTTCATCTTGATCCTGATGTGAATAGTGATTTGTTTCAGTTGTTTGTTTCATTCTTGGCATTCATCTTAGTCGCTAAACATTATGTACTTTGAGTAGGGATGCACCAAAATTTAAGTAATTATTTTCATGTTGTACAGTATTACAGCTATACACAGTTTTTCGAAATAAAATAACTAAAAACTAACAGCAAAAAAAGTAATAACATGCTGTACAGTATATGCAATATGTATGTTGTACAATATGTTAAATTATTATTCGTTTTTAGATTGTGTGAAGTTAAATTATTAGCATTTTAAAGTATGTCCAACCTAAATATTACTTTATAATAAAAATAATAATTATTATTATTTGTATTACGATAAATATTATTATTATTATTATAGTTGTTGTTGTTTTTACAATAAAGGAATAACTTTTTTTATTAATATATACTCATTTCATTAATCATTTTTACATGGATTAAAGCCTCAGACCTTTATGGTTATACAGTATGTTTTTTTTATACATTAACTGTTGATGATGGTAGAGGTAATATTCTAGAGGTAATCTAAATATAATAATTCAGGGAAAGAGCATGCACAATTACATATACAATTTCTGAATGGCTTTTTTTGAGATGCTGCTGCACCAGTAGAGGCAAACTTGGCCACGATGACCAGCCTGACTTTGACCCCTTGGCATGAGCAGGTCTTCTGATTGTGTTGTTTGGGTTATGGATTTAATGATTTGAAATTTAAGATGTCCTAATCCTCTTGGTTCCTTAATGAGGAACATTGGTAAATGAAAGTAAATGAAACATTACATGCCATCAGCATTATGGAATGCTTTTGAATACCACAAAAACAAAAATCTAATTTCTGAAATAGAAATGTAATTGGGTGGTGATGTAGACTGATGCTTTTCCGTCGTGTTGCTGTGGTGCAGTTTTACATATAACCATTCTTGGTGTTCCTTGTTTATTATTTTTCATTAACTTGAGGCATACATTCCATCTTTGCATGTTTGTGTATGTTTTAGGTGTCTAGACCCATCCAAACCAAGAACTGATTATGCCAAGTTCCTGTACAGTGCTTTCCTCGCCGCTAATATTTCTTCCAGAAACATTAGCTGTTGATGTGGTGTGTTCACATCGCTACATTCGTTCCGTCCCAGGATGCCTGTTTCTTAGGCGGATCGAACAAGGTCACAGCTCATGTACAGCTTCATACACCCTCAAAACATGCCTGCACACAGTGACAGAGCTGCTTCTAGCATAAAATGCCTTGAATTACCACGCTGCATGTTAAAAAAATAAATGTAAATTGTTTATTTGTAAAAGAGTTTCTAGAGTTTTCAACAATAGTAGAAACAAAAACATTAGAGGCAATTTAAGAGGAAAACATTTGTTTAAATGACATACCTGAGGCTTCTGGTTTTTGTCTGCACTAGTAGTATTTATGATGTGTCTCCAGCAATTACCTGTCTATGGTCCATGCAGTTTTCCACAGGAAGAAACATTTAGATTAGCAATCGTTATACACTCGGTTAAATGTGATTTGTTGTGAATGCAGCTCTGCTTTGATCAGCCTGAATGGTTCACTGCTTTGTACTTCTTCGACTGAAACTGGGAAGAAGCTTTCTGTGCTGAAACTGCAACATATGCTCTTCCCAATTAAGTGCTGTAACAGAAGGACATTCATTATTACAGTGCAGCCAAATCTCATTAGGAGGATTAATACATCTTTATTTCAGACAAAACGTTACTTAAGAAACTTGCTTCTTTCACAAGATATTTATTTTAGCAGTTATATATAGTATTTGGTTTATTATATCTTTGGAAACTAACAAATCTAAATTCTTGAAAGTAAAAACATATTTTTATTGAATAGTGAATGACATTAGCCTAATTGACATGTCTGCTTGATTGTTCATTTGTTTCATTAATTCGTTCATTCAGCCATCCATCTATGTATCACTTCAAAAAACAATTAAAGTGCATGGCATTAAAACACATTCAGGTTAAAGAGTCTAAAAATATAAAAAGTATAAAAAAGCATTTAAAAAAGTAATTATAATGGCATTTATTATAAACAGAATTGAAACTACCAGTGTGTGGGAAATTCAGCATCTTTGAAAAATAATAAAATAATAATAATAATAATAACAAAATATATATATTTATTTATTTTTATCTGTTTTGCATATTGCACTTTTAATTTTCGATTTATTTTGGAATTCAATCATTTGGCAAGCAAAGAGAGATATGCAAACTTGGGGTAATATTTTTTCCAACATCTTTGAAAGACTCCATGCCCTTCTTCTGCATCCCTCCACTCCCTGTTCGGCTGTTTCCCTGACAGAATTATTGATCCATCGCATCCCAAATTGGCTCGCGGTGCCTGAGCCTCAACTCTAGTGTCTGGGCTGAATGACACCGATTGGCTCGCTCAGTTCAAGAGCTTTTCCATTTTCAGGTCTATCAGTGCCTTGGGGGCTTGGGGAGCGATGTATCATTTTTCTAGGTTCTGGTTTCTGAGTTGCAAACCCCACACACGGTGCAAGTTCTTAAACATGGCTTAAATATCGCAGGCTAGTTGAGGCTGCTTTTTTATTAGCTAGAGGACAAAATTCTGTATCATTAGGATTACTGTGGGATTGGACTCTGCAAAGTTTGGATATCCCATCCTTCATCATTCTCAGAAGGTTAACCGCCTCTGCCAAATGTCTCCCAAATTAAGTGTTGATAGGCATATGTCTGCACCCTGTTATTGTATTTGGCAGTTGTGTATTTCTCATCAGACTGTAATCAGGCCGTAATCAGAATAGAGCTGGTGAGAGAGTAATTTGTCAGGCCGACGTGCAGATTGAAAAGTCGGTTGAGGAGGTGGAACATAATTCTACCGGAATGATTACTAGCTTCCAATTGTTATTGGTTTTTTTTTGTTCTTGTTTAATTATTACATTGTGCCATGACATTCCCTTCCTGCTCAACTCTGCAAACTGTCTTTCCTCAGATGTTATTAACATCTTCATCACTTCAGTAGTTCTTGAGACATGTGGGACAAAAACATATCCCACAACTATTAGCTTTTTAAAAAAGCAACATTTGCATTTTAAAATTACTCCTGATCACAAGCATGTTATTTTTCAGGTGTGTCCTATGTTTTTGCAAGATATTTATGAAAACATTTAAAAAGTGAGCATTCATCCTAAAATGTAGGTATGTATGTGAATATTGTATATATATATATATATATATATATATATGTGTGTGTTTAATATTTTTGCCCTAAACGTGATATGTTAACTCCATCAAACAAATTTAATTAACTGAGATTTTTATAATTTCCCTAATTTTGAGTTGATCATTTTAGTGGCTAACACCAGAAAAAAATGAATTAATTTAAGAATTCATTCAGATAAGATTAAGATTAATTCATTTCATTAAGACTTTAAAACTGTCTAACTGTGGTGACATTATGATAAATGGAGCTGAAAATCATTTTGAAATCATCTTGCAATTTTAATTCATTAAATAAATGGTGTGAATAAATGATTTGTTAATAAGTAACATTTGTATAGTACTAAGTATTTGGCACAGTTTTTCAGTGGTGACTCATGTTTGTTGAAACTACTCATTTTATGAGAAAATGGAAAAACATGCACTTCTGAACATAACTTATAATTTCTTGATGAACTTACACTGATTTCCAAGCATTTGGCCATGACATTTTTTCATGTTTTTGAAAGAAGACTCTTATATTCATCACCAAGGCAGCATTTTTTTTAATAAAAAATAGAGCAAAAATAATTATGCTGTGAAATATTATCACAATTAAAAATATATATATTTTTAAATATATTTAACATTTAATTTATTCCTGTGATGGCAGAGCTGAATTTTAAGCAGTCATTACTAGTCCTCAGTGTCACATGGTCCTTCAGAAATCATTTCCGAAAAAGGCCATAATTATATATGATTAGAATGTTTGACTGTGAAATGCTTTGCCTGATAATTTGTGTTAAATACTATCATGTTAATATGAAGTGGCCGTTTCTGAATCATTTAATGTATGGCATCAGATCAGTGCCATTTGACTGTGCATTTTCTTTTCAAGTAAGATTTATTTCCCGCCTTTGATGTTTGACAAGATGTTATTAGTCTTCCTCAGTTTGAAGAGTTTATGTTCCAGATAGTCCATATTTTATGGTTGTCAGTCAATGATTGTCATCTTTTGTACTAAACCCATGTACTGTATGAAACAGTTTAGCAAAGCAATATCACACCTGTCCAGGTCCTCATGAGTTTCCTTTATAGTTTCCTTTGATACTTTTTCCTTTATAGATAGACCACCTATATATTGTTTTAGACAGCCATCAGCACGCAGCAGCATGAGCCAATGTTTTATCATCATAAGCCATAGCTGAAGCTTAAAGACCTGGTGTGAGGTATTTTATTTGTTTGGGAATGTGTTGGGAATTCAGGACCACAAACCACAGTCATAAACACTATCAGCTCCCTGTCAGGCACTCAAGATAACTCAACCATCTCCCCGTGGAAGCCCCTGCTAGTTATCATCACATTACAGTAGTGAGAGAAATACATAATAGCCTTAAGATAATGCTCTCCATGGGGAAGTGCAAGGATAAAAAACACATTTTAAGTAGCCGAGAGTTCATTTGCTCAGGTTTGTAGATTTAAGGTATCTCTTGGGATCACTTCAGAGACGAGGAATTATTCTTGCTGGTTTGGGATCAGAGCTTTGCATCTCTCACAGTCCACATTAAATTTGTATACAATTTAATATCGAATTGATTCACACTTGAGGGGAAACTGTGGTGTGCATGTTCTCAGTAATAGTTTTTCTCTGGCTCTCGTTCTCTTCTCGTCTTTCTCCTTAGAATATTTGGCAGGCTTTTGGGTCCATAGCTGTTTCATTTGCAGTAATGTAATGTAAGCGTAGCAATGCTTGGGAAGTTACTTTGAAATTTTGCAACAGGACTGTGCATGGAATTTAATGAATCATTTATTTACATGAACCATGCACTAAAAGCCAAATCACGAAAATCAGTCGTAGACATCTCAGTTCTTCCCAATGTGAGGTAGACGACAGTTTAAGCAAGAAGGTTTTGTTATTTTCTTTTAATATTCTAGTTTCTAGTAATATGCATATTACTAGAATATTTATTAGTAGTAATTAAGCACATATTAATGCCTTATTCTACATCCCTAATCCTACCCAATACCTGAAATTAACAACTACTGTACCATAATAAGTGTTCCCTATTCTAAAGTGTTACTTCACTCATTAATTGCTGGGGACTTCTAGCAATGTAGTGTTTTATGTAGCTATTAGTAACTACTTACGTAACTAAAGCTTGTTTATCTAAAACCTATGCTTGTACTGAAAGATGTGGTGAAGTAAAGTACTTTGGTTAGTTATTCCCCAACACTGCTATATTAGTGCACTTTCTACTTTGGTGATTTCATATTTACTCGATATAGTCACCAGAGATATTTTAAGTACACCTAGATGCCTTTTTGAATAAAAAACATGCAGCAAAGAGCTTGATGTACTGTGTGTTATTGCAGTGACACACTTGTTTGTGATTGCTGTCAGTGGTTGACTTCTGCTCTGTGTTCACTATAATATGTGCACTTCTCTTAGCGTCTAACTGTGCTGAAATGATGCATAGAGTAGACAGTCACCATTCTTAAAGATTACAGTTTCACTGCCAAATTTAAAGGTGAAGGGTGTAATTTATGTGCTGTACAGAGTTGCAAAAATAAGCATTGTTTTTAAACAGACGAACTGCTAGCTCCACCCTAATGCCATGCCATTGGTCGGGACAGTGTTGCTGTGTCAGTTTGGCCTGAATCTTAAAACAAACAGCAATGTTTTGAAAGCATCACTGAGCTACAGTGTTTACAGTTATCTGGGAAATCAGCCTAGAAATGGACTACTTATGTCTCTGTGTATTAAACTGGAATGGAATAAATGTTTGGCTTCAACGATATTACATACCTCACTTTTAATAAAATCTAAAACATAAATTTGGTTAAGCCAACTCCTGGGTTCTTCACTTGAAACTGCTACTCTTTCATTGCAGTGCCAGAAACTGTTGTTTTTTTTCATAACCTCTTCAGTGGCTGTTAATGAGATGGCGCCAACTGAACCAATTGGAAATTATAAACAGGGAAATGATCTCAAAAGTGACAGAAGTGACTAAGCAGCTGGAATGAATTAATTTTCGAGGAGAGTTGGTGATGTGAGATGACGTGATTGACAGCAACTGTTGGCGAGGTGGAAAAAGTTGCATAGATTTTATGCAAATGAGCAGCGATCCGCCTCCTGATAGTTTAGTTGAGTGGGAACGCCAAGAGTAAAGTGATATAAATACACTGTGAGAAATTATAGACTTTTACCCATCATTGGTGACACTTATAAGCTGCATTTTTTAAGAACAATGGCAACACATTTCTAGCATATAATACATTTCCGTCACAAATTGAACATATTCATTTCATTATTAATAGTCCTAATCATTTAACGTCAACGTGGATTGGCAATATAACAGTACTTTATTTGAAACTTTGTGTTAAAAAGTAGCTGAATTTAAAAAATAGTGCTTAAAAGAATAGGTCACCCAAAAATGAGAATTTGCTGAAAATGTACTTACCGTCAGGTTATTCTGTAGTTTGTTTCTTCATCGTAACAGATTTGAATAAATTTAACATTAGATTATTTGTTCACTAATGAATCCTATGCAGTGAATGGGTGCCGTCAGAATGTGAGCCCAAACAACTGATAAAAACATCAGAAGAATTCACATGCACACCATTTACAACTAAAAATAAACGGAAACAGTTCTAAACAAATACTGTATGTTGGTGGGTTTCTCTGTGAGAGGAAAATACCCCTTGCAAACAGACTGGCAAGGAGTAGGAATGAGACAAGCATAATTTCAAGAGTTCACGCTTTCCTCATAATGAATAAGCAAATTTGGCGTGCTGTCTGGGGAGCGAGCCGGGAGAGCGG
>JAUMHR010000072.1:6439733-6450761 GCA_032361145.1 Enteromius fasciolatus | reverse complement strand
TAGGAAAAGGGCCATCAGCTGTGTATGATTACTCGTTTCAGCGATCCTCTCGAAATGATGTTTAAACATTCAATTCATCTCTTAAAGATGGCAGGGGCAGTTTAACTTATTATTCGAAACAAATTAACATGATTGAGAGAGTTTTATCATAAGTTGTACTCCTCAGAGACTAGTGTAATAGCCGATTCATATTCTTTCCTGAACCGAATTAAACTTGCTAGTCTATCAGAGGAGCAGCAGCCAGACCTGAATAAACCCATCACAAAGGAAGAAGTGTTAAAGGCTCAAGGCCCTGATGGTTTTGGTCGGCAGTTTAAAAAATAAATAAATAAAAAGGGTTGTTTACCGACTACCTTAAACATGGCTTATACTGTATTTCTTTGATCCAGAAAAAATAAACCACCAGAGGAATTCTTACAGGACTATAAGCTTGATAAATGTAGATTTTAAGCTGTTATCCAAGCTCTTAGCAAAAAGACTTGAATCACTCCTCCCTCCGCTAATAAACCCAGATCAGACAGGTTTTATCCAACAAAGACCGTCTTATTCTAATGTCAGGAGACTGCTAAACATAATACAGTATTCACAAACATCTAAAACTCCAGCACTTGCCATTTCACATTGATGCAGAAAAGGCATTTGACCGTGTGGAATGGGCGTATACAGTATGTTTAAAGTGTTGGACAAGTTTAATTTAGGTGCAGATTTTATTAACTGGACTACTAATGGCCTTCACTCTCCTCCTTTCCAATTGGGACAAAGTACAAGGCAAGATCGCCCTCTGTCCCCTCTCCTTTTTACCTCTGGAACCCCTTCCAGTGACGATTAGAATTCACAGTGATATCCAAGGGGTTGAGATTGGCCAGTCATTTGTTCATAAAATTGCATTATATGCCGACGATATACTTCTTTTTCTTACAAATCCGGAAACTTCTATGCCCTCAGTTCACAAGACTATTGATTCTTTTACTTTGATACCGGGTTACAAGATAAATTATGATAAATCTGAAGTTTTGTCCCTATAGGGGGAGATATCTCTACAAGCTCCTTGGTAAATTGTCCTTTTAAATGGTCTAGAACAGGCCTTACATATCTTGCAATATCGACTTTCGCCTGATTTATCAGAACTTCGGAAACTAAATCTAGGCCCACTTATTAAGGGTATAAAAGATGATTTAGAGTTTTGGTTTAACCTAAAGTACCTGTATCTTGGATGGGGAGAATTGATCTAATTAAAATGAACTTTCTTCCATGAATATTATATCCAATGCAAATGTTACAATTCTTTCCTAAAAAGAATATTTTAGATCAGGAAAAAAGAAGTTCTAGAAGAAAAAGCCTAGGGTTACAACTACCTGTAGATGATGGTGGACAAGCGTGAAAATTTAAAATAACCTTATCATATTCAATACAGTTAAAGAATGGTAGGGCATTATGATATGTGCAGGCTTTTTGTCAGGCCTGACTTTCTTCCTGGGGTTCAGAGGTCTTTGTTTCATAGATGGCATGAAAAGGGTTTAAGAGTGGTTGGTGATTTATTTTTAGATAACACTATAATGTTTTTTAACCAACTAAAGGATGTATTTGAGCTTGAAAGTGGTAGCTTATGGGGATACTGTACCTTCAGATTCATCATTTTGTTAACTCTGGTAATCTCAAGCCTCCTGGGGAAAGCCTGTGTACTGTGATATACTGTACTGCAGATGTTTTTTTGCTGAAGTTGATAGATACACGACGCCTTATTTCGAAAGCTTACCTTCTTTTCTATTCGATGGATCACAGCGCTATTGATCATATTTGGTGTAAAGATCTCAGTACTGAATATATCGATGGTGACTGGTTTGATGCAGTTAAATCTATTAGAAGTATATTTACTTGCAATAGGCTGGTTAAAATGCAATATAAGATATTGCTAAAACGTTATATTACCCCGCAAATTCTGTATAAGATGAATAGTAATCATTCTCCATTCTGCAATAAATGCCAGAGTAAAAAAGGGGAACTTTCATGCATTGCTTTTGGTATTGTCCAGTCATCACAAGGTTTTGGGAGGGGGTAGCAAGGAAGGCTTTTGTTACTGGCTAGAAAATACATCCTTATTGAGTGGATTCATTCTAGACCCCCTTCACGTTCTGGTATCGAGAGATTTTTAGAATATTGCCTATAGAGAGAGTAACTGCAGTGGTTAGGGGAAATGTTTGAGGAGATGTGGGGGCTTGTTTTGGAACATCTTTTTTTTTTAACTATTTGCTTTTCATTTACTTTTTAGAATTATTGTTATTTCTGTATGTTTTGATTACTGTACATTAATATGGTTTAATCCTTTGTATTGTTTTTTTTTCTGTTATTATTTTTAAAAAAGAAGAAAGAAATAACAATATTAATCATTCACAGCATGACCAAGAACATTCATTAATAGAGCAATGAACAGCTTTTGTTTTAAGAAAAATAAAAAAAATTATTTGGCTGAAACAGCCAAAGTAAAGTAATCTATATATTATGCTGGCCTTGCTTATGACACCCCACCAAGCCACTAAGTGCCTACCATTAATACACCAGCACAAATAATCTATCACCACGCTTGCTGCCTCTAGCATCCTTGCTTGCAGGAAGTTCTACACGTTCCATTAGTATGCAGCTTTACAGGTCGATATTATTTATCAGCAGTTTGTACATGTTGCCTTTATTACTCATTCTCTTTTCATCTTTGCCAAGACATTTATGTGTGCCTCTGTGCGTAATGAAACATACAGTTTCAGACAGCCAGGTATCAGTGATTGTGGATCTGTCCCTGATAAGACCCCTCATCCGACTGAAGTATTGGAGGATACAACGATTCACTTATTAACTGTTATTAAACTAAAAGAGCTCTTAAATATTCATGGCCACCTTAGGCATCTTGTTTGCCAATATACTGTACACTCTCTGCAGTGTACACATCACTTATAGATAAATTTTGTACGCTGCAGGAAAAAACTGAACTGTTTTTCCCAGATTATGCTTTTCGAGCATACTAAATTCCATGCATGTCCTCACGATGTCATTGTAATGAATACAGAATGCATTTCTCCCAGGATCTGTTCCAGCATGACCAGAAATCAGGGTTTGTGTGTGTGTGTGTGTGTGTATGTTTTTTTTTTTATTATTAGTTATTTATTGGCATACAGTGCAGCCAAGCAATTACAAGGGACTGCCCTCCGAAGGTGAAGATATAAAAGGAATATTTAATGCAATTTTGGCTGCAGGGTTATGGTCGGATGAAAGGGAAAGGGAACATTCATTTTGCTCCAACCCAGGAGTCAATGTAATATACAGAGACATATCCAGAGGAGATGAGTTTGCTTCTGTGGAAAATAATTGCACTGAACTCGCTGGGAATAAAACATCCTTGCAAGGAATCAGATGTGAGTTGGTTTCCTTTGCCCAAGCTCTCAAGTACAATACTGTGTGTGTTTAATTCATTCATCAAGTAAATGCAGGTGGATCATTACAAATGCATTGCAGAATGCAGGGTTGTGCATGCATATAAACCACAAAACAAGCATCCTTACATGAGCAGGGACATAATTGATTTATATTTTCATCCTTTTTAGGACACGTTAAACTGATTTTTTTTTTACAGTTCACGTTGACTATGAGTATGAAAATAACATGGACATGATATTAAAGTCAAAAAGAAAAATTAAATGAAATTTAGCCTTATGTAATTTGATCACCGATGGATTATGTGCAGTGAATGGGTGACATTTGAATGAGTCCAAACAGCTGACAAAAAAAAATCACAATAATCCACATGTAATCCACCCGATTTGTGAAGCAAAAAGCTCCATGTTTTCTGTATCAGAAGAAACACATGCACAGATCAAGCACCAATTACAGATGAAAGCAGTCAAATATTGTTTAAAACATTTTCTTATATCCTTACATTGTAATATTTGAAAAGAAAATTTTGGACATAATACCTAAATTTGGAAAAACGTGACCCTGGACCACAAAACCAGTCATAAGGATACATAAAAAAAAAAAAAAAGATATAAAATAAGCTTTCCATTGATGTATGGTTTATGATAGGACAATATCTGACTGAAATTTGAATATCTGTTCTCAAAGGAAATTTCAAGCAAAACATATTATCTAAAAGTTTTCACTTATTTACAGTTGGACAAATACAAAAACATCTTAATGGAATATGATCTTTACTCAATGTCCTTATGATTTTTGGCATAAAAGAAAAATCTATTATTTTGACCTATACAATGTATTTTTGGTTCCCTGTCTGTTAGTCACTATGAGTTACTGGGGTCTGGCATTCGTCAGCCGAGGAGGAAGATGAGGCGGAGCTGCGCCCTTCAGGTGCTGCGGCTACTCCTGGATCTGATTCGTTGCTGATGGCCATGCTTGCCCGAGCCGCAGTAAACATCCTTCAAGGCTGGACGATTGATTCCTGGGTGCTGACCGTGCTAGCAGATCACAGCCCACTCTGGTTCCTTTCTTTCCTTAAGTGCACGTGGCGTTGACAAAGTCATGGATGGCTCCTTTCACAGCCAGAAGCTGCTCATCACCCTCCTCCATCCTCACCACCTTTGATGGTGGGGCGGTCAGGGGCTATGAGGACATTACCCAGGTGGAGAGAGCAGTTGTGGTGCACAAGTGCGCCATCTATAGCTCAACCTGGCTGAGATGAGGGACTCGGACAAGGTCAGGAGGAACTCATGCCAGGCCCAAGGTGAGCCATGCCCCCTAGGGGTGAGAGCCCACTCCACTTGGAGCATGGCCTCCTCCTTTACGTTGCGCTGGACAAGAACGAACACCTTTGTGAGATACTACAATCTTCGTGTTGACCAGTTCTTTCCATGTGTTGGGTAACAGGTAATTGGCGAGAAGAACTGGTCGGTGTCTCGCTTGCTTCGTCATTCCCCCTCACAGGGGATGTGAGCGCTGTTTACTCTTCCAGTAGTTCCCCAGGTGGTGAATCCTGGTAGAGATTCCTCCAGCAGTCAGACTGGGCGGAGCAGTTGACACCAGGCTCAGTATCGGTGTGCATACCCGGGGTCCAGTCAGCTCCTGTACTGGGCTAGATGTCCATATAGTTGATTCCCTGCGGGTAGTCCTATGTGTGTATGTGAGTATTCTGTCCATCTCTACTGCCAGTCGTTTCTCTCCTTTCCTGGATAGGACCTGCCTTAGAGACAAGATCGTATTTAGTACTGCCCCACTTCGGGTCAGTTCATACTAGGGTTCCACATGTCATCTTCCCGATGGTAGGATGTGGTCTCCATAGCGCCCTTTTCAAAAGGTCCGCTTCCCCAATGTCTTGCCAGACTGTACAACAAATACAAGAGGTTGCAGCCCCTTTTGCGGAAGGTTGAAATCCCTTCAGGAAGTAGAAAATTGCTTCTTCAGGAACTACAGTTCTGGCCTCTCAGGCAGCAGTGTGCTCACTCTGGATGATCAGGGTGATCTGGTGATCTACAGGTATCAAAGTCAGCGAATCTGCTCTGGGTTGATGGGAGGGTTACGACCTTTGTACTGTATAACAATTGTCTGACACGCGCCGCTTGTCAACATTTGTAGGGCTACAAGGTTGTAATGGTTCAGGTTGTAGCGTTTTCCAGACCCCAGTCTGTCATCATGACATAACACGTAGTGACTGACAGGGAACGTCTCGGTTACTTATGTAACCCTCATTCCCTTATGGAGGGAACAGAGACGTTATGTCCCCTTAGCATGACCTTGAACCATCCCTGAGCGCTGGGACTCGTTCTCGGCTCCTCAGCAAATCTGATGAGTGGTTGCACCTGTCGCCTCTTTATACCCTGATGAAAGGGAGTGGCTCAGGATTGTTTAACCACTATCAGGGAATGAGGGTTGCATACGTAACCAAGACGCTATTGCTAGAAATACAGTATACCCCAGCAACTTTTTTTTGGGTTCAAAACATCTTATTGGTGGTTAGATACTACACATAATAAATAGTGCATGCTTTTTTAGTGATTTCCAATGTAACACACTGATGTGGAAAAATCTGTATGTTAAAATTATGTCTCTAAATCTGATTTCAAGTCATCACAGGAGACACGTTTGAGAAGCATATTATTACCAGGTGTAAACAGCAGCTCTTTTCGGCTGACCACTTGCGATTTCCTTGAGATGGATGTTACTTCCACGTGTAAACAGGACCACAATCATCCTTCTAGATCAATACATTTATGACCCATACACATGTCTATGTTCATTTCAGCTCTAACATGCTGTTGATATAAGCTGCACCGATGGACGTCCCTAAGCTGATGTCCTACAGTAAGCCCTCTCTTACTCCCAGCTTGCGCATTCCTCTCCCGCTGTTGTGTTTACACAGGAGACTGAGTGTGCTTCTTTTCTCAGACAGGTCTGTGCAGGAATCCTGCCTCAGGCTGCCATGTAAGGCCTGATTATAACTGTGCAACATACAGATATGGAGAGCATTCATAGACACACATGGTAGAGGAAGTTTACAGAATGGCATGGTCAGAATGTGTTTAAGATAAGGATGATTGTTATGACGGTAGTTTTATTTTAATGTTATGTTAATGTTATGAAGAACAGATATATATCATAACATATAGTTGTATATTTTTAGCCGATGTTTCCTACAAGAATAAGGAAATGTACTGTATAGATAGAGTATTTATTTGATAGTGTCATTAATAATTGATTACTAATAAATCATAAAATATATATAAAATATAATGTATATTTTCAGGTGATGGACAGATATACTTCTTTCAAAAACTATTTTTAAAAATCTTAATTATTAAAACTTTTGACTGGTAGTTAATGCAATGCTATACTGTCAATATTTAAGTGATTGACAATATTTTGAATGCAAACAAGACTCATTTCTTTGGCAGTAATACATGTAGATTGATCTTTTTTCACATGTAAAAACATAGTTTCATTTGTAAGTGAAGTTTATGTATTTTTTCTAATGGTCTTGGCACCAACAATTAATCAAATGATGGAGTAGAGCATTATAACTAGGCATATTTCCAATACACATGAAGTCACGCACACTTTCAGCATTTAAAGGTGTTAATTGTAACTAGGAGGAGAATCTTTTTTGTGGCTGCGCTGGCAATGGATGCAGTTGCATGGTGGGCTGTGTTTTACCCCCACCAAAACTCTCTTCACAGGAATCAAAGAAATCCCATGAGCCTTTGAAAGTGTTCATTGCAACCACTCGCTGAAGAGATTTTAGTTAATCTAGCCCTCTCACACCTAACTATGCATGCAGGCGTGTGTTCTCTGCACCTTATTTGCACTTAAGCATGTTCTCAAATGTGCTTCTGTGTGCATGTTCTCATTTGTTTTCATTTAGGGCACAACACAAAGGATGGCATGCTTCCACAGCTCACCGTTACTATAGGCTGCTTTTGCAGTGGCGTATAACAAATCATATCAAGCTAACAATAACATAAGCTAGTATAACAGGAATTCCTTTTGTAGCCATGTGTCAGTCAAGTTAGTAAAACAGTAAATGTACAGTAGGATATTCTGTTAGAATGCCTGCACAGTGGCCGTGTTTATCTCTATCTCTGCTACTTTAAGCATTCCTCTGGGTGCTCCTGGAGGCTGGGTAATACTCAGAAGCACAGCCCTAGTGCTTCAATAAAAGGCTGTTGAGCTGCATGTGGTCCAACCTTGAAGGAATAGAGATGAAAGGTTAAAAAGACCTGTTGCGCTTGCTATTTACAGGCTCTAAGTCTCTAGCAGCGGATCTTTTTTTTATGGATACAAGCATGTTTTTTTTCTCTTAGCATGATGCCTAGTCTGGGACGTTTTCGGAGTAAATAGCAATAATAATGATGCCACTTGTTATTATGATTAACATGAGAGTACTTCAGATTTAGCTTTTTTCCAACACACTTTGCTTAAAAAAATAATTTTTTATTGGACCAATGTAGTAATAATTTGTTCTCTTTTTTTTTTTTTCCATTTTATTTTTCTTTTTTTTTTTTTTTCTGTTATATGAATTATTGTAATTTCTTTTATCTGTATTTAGCATGATTTTATGTTTAAGTTTAATGTTGTAATTCTAATTCAGATTTGAAACTCTGAATTGTTTCGATAAAATTAATTATTATTCGTTATACAAAACATTTAATTCAGTAAATAAATAAGTTAATATACTGCCTATAATGTACTGTATAAATACTATTGACAGGTATAATACTACGGTATATACCAATTATTATATTAAATCATATTATTTCCTAAAATTGATGGATTAGAAATTAATTAATAGGCTAATTGTCATTTTGACAGATAATTCTCTGGACATAGATGATAGTAATACCAAACCCCTGTCCAAATAAACACTCATCATTGCCTTGCCTTTGTTTGAGATTGGGAATGAAACACATTTCTGTGAAGGTAATTTTTAAGATGTGCAATCCCAAATCCTTCTGTAGTGGAGCAGTTCCAGCTTTTCAAAGCAGACAAATTAAATGCTGGCCAATCGCACAGACAGAGGATGTGCTGCTGCCCCGGGGATGTGGATCTTGTCAGAGTCTGTGATAGATTCTTTGGCCTGCCTGAGATTAAGGTATTACTTACAGCGGGGTGGGTCGATACAGACGCACTGTCGATGACTGGATAAAGGAACACGGTTTCTGTTCTACCAGTCTTATATGATCACTTTTCATGTGCCTGGATATGTAACACGTACAGTATCTCACCCTCACCTTATCAGTCACTCAAATTCGTGATGTCAGGTTGTTATTCATGCAGAGGTAAAGGGTGTCAATTAGCCCATCGTGCTGATGAAACAATCTAACCCTACAGAGGACCCCATGTCTAAAATCGAGTGCTGATGTAACAGATTTTATTCTGACTGGCATTTTCATCTAGACAGTAATAAGGTCACCAAATTGCTTTGGCTTCACAGAAAACCTGTTTACCTCGAACGTTGTATACAAACATCTCTCAGTTGATCCGGCTTCGAGGCACAATTGAGGTGTTTCAACTGAGAACAGATGGAGCAGAAAATTACAGCTTCCTGATACCCAACCAACCAGATCGTTTGACCGAACACAGTCAGTAAACACTACTAAAAATGCCTGGAACAGGTAATAAACACTACTAGAAGAACGGATAAGCACAGTGTTATTAGAGATGAAAGTAAAGAGGAAAATAGGAGACTAGAATGAAGCCTGTTAAATCGGTTCATGAATCGCAATGAACGATTCATTCACAAATTGGATTGACTCACTCACTAATTCAAATTATGCAGTAAAAGCGAGTCACTGTTAAAAATTTGCTGAATTCACTTAATTCTGACTCCAAATGAGTCAGGCATACTTTTTTGCTTTTATGCATACTTATGCATAGTGGCATTTGGTGATATTTCACATTTCGCCTACCACTGAACTGAAAAGGACTAAAAAACTGTTGGGTAGAGTGTCAGAGGATGATGCAGAGGTAAAATAAGGAGAAGGAAGTTGCTCGGGGATGAATCCCTCGCCATCACTTTTAATCATAAGAGATCAGTAAATTATCTGTTAGAGAGCAGTCTCATGCTTCACTGATCTCCTCTGACTGTCTTATCAAGATACTGTGAGATAATTATGGCTTCCCGTCTATAATTGTACCCATGCCAGTGATTAATTCTAATTCCAATTGGTCATATTGATCAAGGTTCTGCATGCGTTCACTGCTGACATTTCTATCGGTTAAAGGCCGTGTGAGGTAATCCTGGATCTCCCTCATACTCTGGAAAAGAACGGTTGACATTTAACCATCATTCTTCAGAAATCCTCATTCACAGCACATGCCTTACATCCAGATACCCATCACACACACAGTGCTCTTACTACACACACTCTCCTCGCACTTAACTACCACACCAGGGGGGACAGCTCCAATAATGCCAGTCTGTTTTCCTGATAAGTGTGTTTTCCCACAGAAGACTATGAAAACAAAAGCTGCGGTTTTCAATTGGTTATCTCCACAGATGTATTTCACTTTTCAATAGTAAGTATTGCTGTGTTTATGGCATCATCAGACTGGCAAATAGTACTTTAAATATGAAGAGGAGTGGTTTTACACACAAAACCTATGTTTGATGTACAGTACGTTTGAAGTCATGCATGTAAACTCCAGATGTTCGTTTGATTCTCAGGTCTGTCATCAAAGGCTTCACACTGTGTGTGTGTGTGAGTGCATGCTGGTGTGCATTTGTACGTCCAATATGTGTATGCGAAAAAAAAAGGACCACTTAAAAATGGAAATCTGCTTCTCTTCACCTGCCCTCTGACATCTTTAAAATTTGAGTCACACTATAGTTTACGTATAGGTGTGTGTATGTACAAACAGCTGTAATGGCTTTAACCTCACGCTTCCCTCCACATCCTCCCCGGTAACCATGACAACAGCCCGCTCATCAGCTGCTGTTTGCGGATCAGCCAAAATTAAGACAATTCCCAAATACCACGACTTAATGGAATTATGCCTATGCGTGTCACTAGTTTTGTCCAAAATGTGTTTGCTATCCTTCATCTGGGCTTGTGTGTTTATTTCAGGTCATAGCACAATCCTAATAGGATAAAAGCTCAGAGCTGAACGCAGGGGCCCGAATCAGAGCCCAACTCCAATTCGTTTTTTCTTTGACTTTATCTTTTGTTGCTTGTTTCTCTCTCTGCTATTGATATCTCACTCAGATGAATGAACAAGAGGCCTGTATTTAACATCAAACTCTCTTTGAGGTTTTATTTAATGCATGGAATGCTCTTGCCTTTCAATCTTTACTTACAAAGCCTAGTTAAACACTAATCAGTCTATTTTTTTATATGTAACATATCTAATATCTTTTTTAGAGATTAAACAGACCAACTAAAGCTATGAGCAGTCAAGCTTTAATGCACAGTTTGAATTTGTATTCACATTTTAACCAATCCCAAACAATAGTGTTTTTTACGGTGGCCGAGAGATCTCAACGCACTGCATTTTAAAAATGACGCATGCAAACAGAAAAAAACGGCTGCAACTTTA
>JAUMHR010000072.1:6421197-6432326 GCA_032361145.1 Enteromius fasciolatus | reverse complement strand
GTAACTGTAAAATATACATTTTCGATGGAACAGTAATGAGCAAAAGCAAGTTCCTTAAAACAATATACAAGAACTACAATGGCTGGGAATTTGGTAACTTTGTGTAAAAGAGTGAATTTCTTCATTTTGTATGACAACCTAGTAATTTATCAGATTTATTCCTATATTAATACATTCTTTAGGATTAAAGAATAGAGCAGGTTTTAAAGGTTTAGAACGAACGAACGAATGAATGAATGAGTGTTTATTTATTTATTTCTGGAAAATGATCCAGTGCTTTCAACATCCACACTAGGATGCAGCTTGATTCACAGGATATATCTAATGCTATATTTGAAAACGGATTTCTTTGAATCCTTTCAAGCTTTATATAAAGAAACTAAGATTTAATAATAGTCTCATTTAATAGATCAACATCGCCCTCTAGTGTAGATATAAAGCAACAGTGATGTTGATTTATTTAGGAAGCACTCCTGCATTATACATAGAGAGCAGTTACTGTAAAGCTTCACTGCAAACATTTGAGATAAATGTGAAATATAATAAATAAACATAAATAGATCATTTTGCTCTTTTTTTTTAGAATATGCCCGGCCTGCACGATGGACTCCAACAGCACCGAGTTGGGCCTGTACTCAGCATCCGACGACCTGGGAGTGGGAATCTACCAGGCATCCACTCATTGGCCACTGCTCCAGAACACAAGCCTCATCAACCTCAGTGCTGCTGTTTTCAAGCTCAATGGGAGTAATGTCGAAGTTGAAGGCCAATCATATGATCCTCTGGGTGGCCACTCGCTCTGGCAGGTCATTCTCATCGTTGTCTTTACAGGACTGCTTTCCCTTATTACTATTATCGGCAACATCTTGGTCATGGTGTCGTTTAAGGTCAACCGACAGCTCAAAACAGTTAACAATTACTTCCTACTTAGTCTAGCCGTGGCAGATCTCATCATTGGGGTCATCTCTATGAACCTGTACACCGCCTACATTGTCATGGGCCAGTGGGCAATGGGAAACTGGGCATGCGACCTCTGGCTAGCAATAGACTACGTAGCCAGCAATGCATCCGTCATGAATCTGCTGGTCATTAGCTTTGACCGGTATTTCTCCATCACAAGGCCTCTGACGTACCGTGCCAAACGTACCACCAGGCGGGCAGGAGTGATGATTGGCCTGGCATGGTTTGTGTCGCTCATACTTTGGGCTCCTGCCATTTTGTTCTGGCAATATTTTGTTGGAGAAAGAACCGTTCCATCTGATAAATGCTACATTCAATTTCTCTCTGAGCCCATTATTACGTTTTGCACTGCAATGGCGGCTTTCTACCTGCCGGTGACGATAATGAGTGTTCTGTACTGGCGTATATACAAAGAGACAGAGAACCGTTCTCGGGAACTTGCAGGATTACAAGGCTCTGTTGGAAGGTTCGGAGGTGTTGAGCGACCGCGCTTCCACCTCCACGCCACTGGGGGGAGCTCTAGAAGCTGCAGCAGCTTTGAACTGGGCCAACCTGGCCACAAACAAAGCTCCGTTCATGGCCTAAGTGGGCGATTCCACTGCTGGGGGTGGAAGTCGCGTGGAAGGGATAAAGCTGGGCCACACAGGGAGGCAGATCAGAGCAGCAGTGATAGCTGGAACAACAACGACGCTGGACTGTCAGCCGACCACTCGGGCTCATCTGACGACGACGAGAGTGGGCCATCCACCACGCGGGCCATCTTCTCCATCGTTCTCAGTCTGCCTGGCATGAGGGCAGCTGTAAACTCCCAGGTCACTTCTTGTGAGGATTTGGACACTGAGGAAGACCCATTACGCTCCTCTGTGGAGAACGAAAGCAGGGATGGCAGCATCTCGCGCTCCATCACTAACGGGAACAAGAGGTTTGTCGGAAGCATGAGTAAAGTTCAGTCAATGTCCGCCATACAGCCATCAGCAGATTCAAACATTGATGGCACCAACACCACAGTCAAATCTCCCTCAGCTCCTATAACTTTCAAAGAGGCAGCTCTAGCGAAACGTTTCGCAGCTCGCGCAAGGACGCAAATCACCAAGCGGAAGCGCATGTCACTAATAAAAGAAAAGAAAGCAGCACAAACTCTAAGCGCCATCCTTTTCGCTTTCATTATTACGTGGACACCTTACAACATCATGGTGCTAGTAAACACTTTCTGTAATGGCTGCATACCTGAGAACCTCTGGGCGCTAGGCTATTGGCTATGCTACGTTAACAGTACAGTAAATCCTATGTGCTATGCCCTTTGCAACAAGACTTTTCGTACCACTTTCAAGATGATCCTGCTTTGTCGCTGGGATCAGAAAAAAACCAAGCCAAGCTTTCCACAAAGACAGGCTGTGAGGTTTCACAGGAGCATACCGACAGACTCCACATAGCAATCTGGTGGCAAAGCTAATTTGCTAATGCTAATGCGACGGTTTCAAGGGGTGAGTCTTTAAGTATGTGTACTATATAATGAAGCTTTAATGTGTGAGTCTCAATGTGGACGTGAAGTTCAGTCACTTATGATGCCGGGTCACTAGATTGTGATTTTAAGACACTGTGGTTTAGTGTACAAAGAGATTCAGTGAGACTGAAGTGCAACTGAGCAAGTGCAATTGCCAGTACTTCCTGTGGACTTTTATATGCCTTTTACTAAATCAGCAGTGCCAACTTTCAGGAGTTCAGCAGTGACATATAAAAAGTACATTCGAAAGGAGACTGTATATTTTGAACCTCAGAGAGGAGATCGGATGTGACGCTCTCATTTGATTGTTTGAATATTTTGGGGTTAAATATTAAATATCTCATTTTTGTCAGTGAACAAAAACTAAAATATGATTTTTAAATAAGGTGATGTATATCAAAGTATTTACGGTGAAGATATTTCTTTTTCTAAGTGGAATTTGCTGATTTCTGGAAAGCGTGCCACACAGAGGTTCAGTATCTTTCCTGTCTCGGTAAGTGTAAGTGTTCTTCTGCAACATGTGAGCCACAGTTGAACAGTTTGTAGTTTTTACTCTCCTATTGAGAATTTTGTTTATTCATAAACAGCACTTCCGTAAGCTGCTCTTGTATAAAGCGTGGTTGTTTACATTTGTTTTGCTACAAGTATTTTAATAGCTATTCTGTAGGTTTTCAGTGCACATCAAATATGTTTGTATATTTGGAATGCCTTATGTTTGGACTTTGAGATTGTGCACTGAATATACTGGGCTAGCTGTGAAATCATTTATGAAACCTAAAGAATGTTTTTAACTGTTTAATGGACATTCAGATTTTGACATTAGTGGGTTGGAACGTAATTCCATTTACAGCCAAACTTTTTTCTGTCACCAACACATTTGAGAATGCCTGGCTTTAACATAACAAGAGAATTTATCTCTTGTCTTTATTTGTCTTCATACAAAGCACACCAAAAAAAACAAAAAAAAACAACCTATCAATCAAACATGCTTCTTTCTTCAGCTATTTGCTCCTTTGGCACTGTGAAGAAAATAAAATGGCCTAAAACACACTTTTTACACACGGTTTATTTAATTTGCCTACTAACAATATACTGTACAACAGTGTTAATGTTTCTAAAATGTTGTGTATATGTGTGATTTCCACCACATCTCCCTACTCCCTTTTCATGCTAAAGCTAATTTCATAGCTTTCATAGATCCTAAAAATACACAATTAAATAACATTCTTCACAAAAATTAAAGCTTGATTAGAAATTACACAAAATGTACACTTGCCGTTCAGTTACAACTTTTGTGTTTTGAAGAAATATGAATAATTGTCTGATTTGTAACTTACCCGCCATTTGTATTAGAGTAAAGAAGCAGTAACTTTTTTTATATGTTTTTATGTTTTACATTGCAAACAAAGGCTGTATGTTTTGTAAGGCCTTGTAAGATCAAAGTTAAAATTGAGCTTCTGTGCGGTGTGTTGTTTGTGGATGTGCGCTCGTTTTGTTCCAAATTGGCTGTGTACAAGTTAAAATTAAATGATAGAGTTACTGTCAGATTTGTGATAACTGTTGAATGTTACAAAAATACAGCCCAGTACAAATGCATTTTTATCCTCAGATTGTTTCTCAAAATAAATGTAACATTTTAAAATGAACTGGTGCTCTTTTTAAATATACACCATGTTTGTGGAAACTTGTTTGTTGGTTTGTTTCGTTAAACCATAAAGCTCTAACACTGTATGTGTATGAAAGAAAATGCATCAGTTGCTATTGGTGGCATGTAATAGGAAGAGAAGCCATGTGATGACAGTATTCATGTGATCGAGGAAGAGGAGCAGCCCAGCGAATATCACAAACACTTACTTGTTCCCTCAATTTACCAGAGACTCCATCCAGGCAAGTATTCATTTTATTTCCGTACTTCTCTCTTTATACTTTTCTCTCTTGTTAGACAGGACTCCTGTTCATTCTTGATCCAGGTCAGATCAATTTGGATTAGCAAAAAGCAGTAAATCAGACCTCTTTCACAACTGAGTGATGTGAGGAATAGAGAAATGTATCTGTATGTGACAAGACATCATGCCTTGAGGAAAATGTTTCATTTGTTGAACTTGTTCTAAATTAATGCAGGAATATTTTCTAGATATTTTGAAATGTTCTGCTCTTCCATAGCCTTGATTTCTGAAATTTAGTGTAGTACTAATGTTTTATTGATATAAAAATGTCATTTCTTTAGGCGTCTGTGTACTGGATTAAAACGAATATGGTATAAATCGGTTGAAAGCACATGGGTATGTCTGATTCTGCAATGCTGGAGGATAACTCTGATTTCAGGCCTGCTGGCCACAGTCGAACATCAGTTTATGAGATCACTCCATAAGCTCACATGACACTACACTGGCGCGTCTTGTCTGTCATACACAAACACACACAGACACACAAATGAAATTCCTGTGCTATTTTTTTAACAGAGTTGGATAGAGAAGTACAAAAAGAAATCTTATTTCTGTTCATATAAAATAAATGCAATATGTTTGAGTGTTTGAAATTAAATGATGCAATATCTAAATGTTCGTGACTTTAAAGGGATAATGAATATTATGTGATTAATTACTCACCATCATGCTTTTCCAAACCCATAAAATCTTTGTTCATCTTCAAAACACAAATGTGACCCTGTGCCACAAAACCAGTCATACGTAGCATGGATATATTTGTAGCAGTAGCCAAAAATACAAAATTATTGATTCTTTTAAGCCACATAATCATTAGGATATTAGATAAAGATCATGTTCCATGAATTTCCTACCATTAATACATACGGTAATATATGCATTACTAAGAACTTAATTTCTAAATATTTAGATTTTTTTTTTTTTTTTGCATCCTCAGATTCCACATTTTCATATTGTTGTATTTCGGCCAAATAATGTCCTATCGTAAAAAACCATACATTAATGGAAAGTTAATCTAGCCTTCAGTTGATGTTGTTTTGTTATTTTTTTAAATAACCCTTATGAATTGTTTTGTGGTCCAGGGTCACAAATGAACATATTTTTGATCAAATTTAAGGAAAGAAATTAACATATGTGGGTCGTTGTGTCTTTTATGGACATGCACTGAAGACTGACATGGACTGGAAGAGAAGAAATTGTTGAGTAAATTTGTTCTTTTTGGAAGTAACAAGTAGCCTAATTTGCTTTACTATTGCATAACAACATGAAACCAGTTAACCAATTTCTTGTTTTACATAAAAAGTGAAAAGTAGTTTGCTTTTAAGGGATGTGATGCAATAATATTAGGCTACATGTAATTTAAAAGTAATCCCGCTCCTAGTTTAGCTCATCTTTAATCAACTTGTGTGCTCCTCTCAAGTCAGTATAGCAAGAATCAAGATGCAAACCATTCAGACGATAGAGATGCAGTTACCTGTCCTGCGAGAGAGTTTTCACTCCTCTCCCTTCAGAGAACGAGTGAAAGAACGGAGGAAGAGCAGCCTGACAAATCTCATCAGAAGACAACAGCAACAGTTATTACTCCAGCAACAACAATCAGAATTGCATCAGAAGCAACAGCTGTTCTCACCCTCACAGGGCCACACTGCACATGCTCAGTTGGTCCGCTCTTCCAGCAGCCCGTTATGTGACCTGACAGAGCAAATAGATGAGCAAGAGAAAGTGAAAGAGATTGGGAGGCAGGGGGAGCTGTCTCTCAGACAGTCCTCAGCCACGGCGTCACAGCCTGCATCATCACAGCAGATGCTGATGATGGTGAAGAGAGAGAGAGAGGGATTAGAGAGGGAGGGGGAGAAAGTGCAAGGGAGCACAGAGAGGGAGAGAGGAGAGAAGAGAGAGCAGCACAGAGAAAGAGAAAGTCAGTCCAATCACATGCGTTCCCAGCATGGCCTGATCGCTAAAGGTGTTCGCCTTCTGAGGAACATGGGGAACCAGGAGGCCAAGCATAAGAAGACCACTGTCACGTCAGGAGTGGAAGGTGCTGGGAATGGGGCAAGCACCGAGGACCAAGACCATGAACATCTCAAGAAGATAAAGAAAAGTAAATTGTCAGGCGACTCGGGCAAGAAGAAATCCAAATCGGAGGGCTCCAAAGGTTCTGTATTTTCCAACATCCGTATCAGAAAAGGCCTCTCCCGGAAAGGGTTGTCAAAAGAGGATGTACTGGACGATGGGATTAGGATTAAGAGCATGGATGCTAACGGCAGCAGCAATGGTGGAATATCGGGTGATGAGCTGGAGGCTCTCACGCCTGACAGTAAGAAACTCACAGCCGAAAGCAGGCAGTCAACTCTGGACACGACAGAAGATGATGCTGAGAGAGAGACTGAGGGATCAGGGTCAGATACAGACCTCTGCAGCTACCACTCAGCTCAAGATCTGCTGTCGGATATCCAGAGGACTATCAGACAACAGCAGCAGATGGAGGGAGTTGCTGAGGGGCAAAACTGTGGTGAACAAATAGGGTCTGAAAGCCAGACTGAGGTCACTCAGGGTCTTACTTGTAGCAGCCTTGCTTGTATGGGTGAACCAGAGAAGCTAGAAGGTGTATCTGTATCTGACAGCAAAGAACAAGATCGTAAATATAGTGGGGATACAGTAGAAGGGGTGATTACAACACCAATAAAGGCAGAATCAGTAGGAGAAGTGACTGATGATGCAAATAAAGTGGTACGTTTGAGCAATTTGGCCATTGACTATTACATTCAGGATACTATCACTGACACAAGTAGTGTCCAGGATACTATAGCTGTTACCAAATCAGCCAGTAACTACAGCTTTCAGGATACTACAGCTACATCCACTTCCTATGAGAGTGCCGAGGAGATCATGGAGAGTTCATCTCTATCGTCTCCTCTTGAAGAGTGTCATTATGGTAGCAATTTCCTCACTCAAAGCCTAGAAGTTGATCTCAATTCAAAAAACCAGACCACCTCAACATCTAAAATCAGCTGGGTCATTTTCGTCCCACAGAAGAGCATTAGTAGTGTAGAGCTGAACGTTGAGGTTGATGGTCATGTAGAAGAGGTAGATAGAGAGTATTTCCGCCAACAGAGAAGGAAAAGCAGTGCAGCCGCGTCCATCACACAGTGGTCATCTGAGAACTTTTTGGACCTGGGTTCACGACCACGTAGAACTTCCAGCGCTAACCTTGGGGTTAAACCTTATCCTACAGTACACACTTCTTATGTGAAAACAACCACCAGACAGCTCACTTCACCCATAATATCTCCATTGACAACTCCTTCGCCAAGCCCTATGTGTCCTCGCAGGGTTGGCTTAGAGTTGGGTTCAAGTCAAGGGTCATACAGAGCCGGAAGCTGGAGAGCACGGAGACAACGGTCCTGTAGCATTGCAGGTCCGGTGGGTTGTCATGAAGAATGGTCTGAAGCCATACATGATCAATCAGAGCTTACTGAACATGGCTTCCAAACCCTCAGATCCAGGCAAACGCCATCCACCTTTCCAGATGTGTTTTCAGGTAAGTCATTGTGTGTTCTGACTGATTTAATTTCAATGTTCACACTTATAATCAAAGAGACCTGATGTCCATACCACCAAAAAGATGCTGGAACATATCTTGGCAACACACACTCGCTGTCACAGAAGTTCACATTTTTAAACGACTGATTCCATAAATTTTTAAAATGTGTAATTCCATGTCATAAGAGTTGGTTGCCAAGACGTGGTATAAATCCCTTGTATTGCTTTTCCATTCTTTAATCTGGTTCACTACCCTTAAGGTTCAGTGAGCAGTCAAAAAACATAAAATCTGCATGGCTCTGAAAAAGCACACTGCACACATACCCACAGAAACACACAGACACGTGTTAGCTACTGGCTTAGAAAGCTCTGGCTTCTGCCTCATTGAGTCAGAGTGCCACAGGAAGTCACTCAAACACACACTCATACAAAAGGACACTGTTTTTTAAGTGATGATGCGTTGTGACTGCTCCTGACAATGAAGGTCACAGCAGGACAGCTCAGATATGAAGGCATAGAAGAAGATTTTTTAAAGAGTAGTTATGGACACTACTGGGATTCTGCCTTGATATGAAGCTAACATCAGTATCTAAATGAAGCATCAAATGTTTATTCATCCAAAGGTTAAATGTCTTGGAATTTCAAAGGCACATTTATGCTCTGAACATCAAGTCAAGTTCTAATTTTACATCCAAACACGGACAGCACATGACAAAGTATATAATTAGAAAATTAGAGTCATGTTTTGTAGAAAGATTTTTTTTTGTAGAAGATGTTTTTTGTTTTTTAATCGATGTTACGAGGAAATTGGCCTATTTATCAGGCTATGATGGAAGACTCAGGATGAGCTATTGAGTTTGTGTCCAGCTGATAAATGAGAGAGAGGAAGTTCGAGTATGTTCATGCTTGGGGTGGAGAAATAATTCTTTAAGAAATGTGCACACACACATACGCAGCAGTTGACTATTAAAAGTCTCTACTTGATTCAGATGTGAAATGAATTATAAAGAGAAAAGCTGCACAATTTCCACATTACTCATTTTCTGGTAGTAAGCATCACTATCCCCAGACACTCAGTCAGGGTTTAATCGGATTTAGTGAGAAGTACATACATTGCAGCACAGAATACCTCAGCAGTCATATACAAATGTAGTAATTTCAACTTGTCAGTTGCTCCGTGTGTGAATCTTTTCTATTTCACTCTCTTTCAGGTCGCTCTCTGTTCGAGAGGTGCCTTGTACAGTGGAGTTGTTCTGAATATGACAGTGCTTTACCGGATGTTGAGAGATTCTGTTCCCATATTCTGGCTTTGGGGATTCTACAGCCTTTCAGTGACTGCATCAGGGAACCACCCACAGGAAGCGATGTTACAGATAAGCCCATTTTCAATGTATGACCATCAGATTTTTGTCTCTTGCACAACTTCACAAAATCATCTCTTTATTTTAAATTAAAGCATCTAAAGAATTCATTTTTTGACACTAAATTATCTTATTTAGTGATAGTTCGAAGCAAAATAATTGTTCTGTCATCATTTACTCCTCCTCATGTTATTCCGAACCTGTATGAATTTCTTTCTTCTGTTGAACACAAAAGAAAATATTTTGAAGAATGCTGGTAACCAAACAGTTGCTGGTAGCCATTGACTTACATGAATTGTGTTTCTTCATACTTTAGAAGTCAGTATCAGTGTCTGATTACCCTTAAGACTCCAGATAACGTGCTAAAGTCTGTATGAGCTGACATCACAGTCATGGGGTCTTGAACGTTCTGTTATGAAACATAAACCACACTGAAATGCAGTTTTCAATTTTAGACCAATGTGTTATTTAAATGTTGAAAAGTTTAGGTTTTAAAATAAATTAGTCTGTGTGAATGAACATTTCAATCACATTATTTAAATCAATATAGTTCTCTATCAGACATATACACACTGGTTATAATGCAAAAAATTTGAATCCATACATCATCAGCGCAGCTTTTGTCTTTAAGCTCTGCACTAAATTGCATGTGGAAGAACCAGAAAAGCTGTTGATGAGTGTTACTAAAAACGTGCCAGATTTCACACATTTTATATCACTTTGTTGAACAACCCACGGAGTTGACTCTGCCTGAGCAGATGTGAGATGAGTTTAGCAGCAGGGTAACTTTATGCTGTTGTTTAAGACAGAGGAAGAGATGCACATTATGTATTTATTATCTCACGCATGAGATTATTCTGCTACAACACACAAGGTGTATTGTAATGCAGTATGTTATGAGTGATATGCTAAAATATGCAACAACGTTTTTGTGCTCAGCCCGATGACCTGAATAGAAGGACTCTTTATCTTTTGCTTCAACGGCCAAAGCAGATTTGTTTCTGCACAGACAAACATTTAACACTGCTTCTGCGACTTGCCCTTCCCCCTTTTTACGTCATCACGCACGTACACACCTAACCTGCTTACAGTGTGAACACACATATTCATGTTATGCGAGTGTACATTATATTTATAGACCAAGTGCAGCACACTTTCTCAAACACATGTAAATATGTGTATCCGGTGCACGCTTAAATGGACACATCTGCACACATAAGCCATCTGACTGGATTACGTAAGATGGGTCACATGCCCTCTGGTGCTGCTCCATCTATTCATCTCTGTGTGTAGCAAAGATCAGATTCATTATCCGTTTCTATCCAGAGCTGTGTATTTTATTCCTATATTTTGCTGTCACCTATCTACAATATATGAAATTGGAATCATATAATTTGCATTAAAGGAATAGTTTACCAAATATGGAATTATTGTTTCAAACCTGTAAAACCTTTGTTCATCTTCTGAACACAAATTTTGATATTTTAGATGAAATCTGAGAGCTTTCTGACCCTTCATACACAGCAATGCAACTGATATGTTCAAGACCCAGAAAGGAATAGGACATCATTAAAATAGTCTATGAGTCAACTGTCTCAGGCATTGCATTGCTGCCTATGTCGGGTCAGAAAGCTATCAGAGTTCACCAAAAATATTTTAATATGTGATCTGAAGATGAACAAAGGTCACAATCAGTCACAATGAAGAATTTGAATGATTTTGCTAGAATTTTAAATTTCACTGAATCTGTTGAGACAAGTGTTTCTCTTGACCTTCGTCCAATCAGCAGACATTATTTGTCCACTTTATTCTAAG
>JAUMHR010000072.1:6387700-6420428 GCA_032361145.1 Enteromius fasciolatus | reverse complement strand
AACAATTTGTTGTCCCTTTTCTTCCAAATGAGAATCGATAAGGGAATCGATAAAGAATCGAATCGTTAAGCAGAATCTAAAATGGAATTGGAATCGTAAAAATCTTACCAATTCCCATCCAGCTTGTAAGGTTTACATTTAAATGCCGTACAGTCATGCAATGCAACTCTTGATATACGCAAACCCCCACAGATGTGAATGGACAGCTTCGGGAACAGCCTTTCAATTTGTACGTGTGAACATGCTGGCAGTGTCAGCAAGACAAATGTAATGTATTCTTTCTGCTCTGGTCTGTGGTGCTGTTGTTCTTTCAGTCTACCAGCAGAGGTCGCCCTTCACACAGCGCTGCCACAGACTTCTCAATTTTTCTTGCTGTCTAATCAGAAAAGCAGCCCCAGGAACAGAAGGCTAATTTTAGATACTTGTATGCAGTTTAAAACATTTCTTGCCATAATCAGCTGCTTTTCACACATACAGAAGGAGCAGCTGTATACCTGGGCTCCAATGGGACAGAATGAAATCAGAACACCTGGGCGGCTCCAAACAATGTGGCCTCCGAGTCCATCCCCTACTGCTGCACAGGTGCGAGTATATGAACACATATTGTTTTATATGCCCAGAGAAGGAACTGATCTACTGTTATCGCCATTATTATGATATCATGGTACTAAATATTTTAAATATATTGCCATATGGTAATTAAAAAAAAAACTGTGGAATCTACCATTTAGAAAAAATATGATATGTCCAAAGTTAATTTAATTCAATTAAATTCAGTTAAATTCAATTCTGCTTTATTGTCCAGGTCTGCATAACATACCAGGAATTTACTGGCCTCCCATATAAAAAAACAAAAAAAACAAACAAACATATTTTTTATTTAAAATTCTATGTAACTTTGTAATATTGTAATTTTGAAATGTTGTTTTTCCCCCTACTTTTCCCCCCTTTCCTACTATATCTTCCTACTTACTAAATACTTACAATAAGTATTATGTTAATACCACTGTATGTGCATCCTATGTGTATCTGATCATGATGGCATTGTAATAATACTACGTTTTTGACATGTAATATGGTAAAATTGAGGTGCAAACCATCATGTACAGTATGAATGATTCCTTGGTATTATCATCTCATTTCATTGCTGTACCCAAGTACATATTTTTTTTTAAAGCTGTGTATAATCAAACATGCATTTGCTTGTATCCTTCATAAATGTGTATGTTTGTAAGTGTAAACACTTAGCTAGTTTTAAATCATTCTCCATCAGGTTCAACACACTTACAATGCTAAGAAAGTATTTTAGCACCTCACAAGCCATACATCTCTTTAGCGTTGCTATGAGACCCTCTGTAAACAGCATCCTAACAGCATTTAACCTGATCTAAACATCTGTCCAGCAGGCGCAGTGCCTGCCATTGCGTTTTAAGATCCACCGTGTTTGAATTCTAAAATGATAAATGGCCGCTTGCATTCCAATGTTCAAAGCACACACGCAACACCCTATGTTACAGTTTATTCCTCATGTTTCTGGTAGGAATATTCTTTAATGTGATTTGGAATGCAGACTCCTTCATAATTGGAACTGGCTTTACTGCCCTCTCGTTCTTGTGTTTGCTTTTTTGCAGTGATATTTGTAATACTTAATATATATATATATATATATAGGCCTGGTACAAATGCGATCATATCAAATCACACGAAGGAACGTCCCTGGCTACTAATGACTTTAGAATTCCTGAGGCCTGGAAGTTTGGAGCCAAAGTTACCAAGCCTCTCTCGCTGTGGAAGAGGGTTTTGTGAATGAAAGCGTGCCCCTAAACCCATGTCAGTCTGACAGGGCCCAACATGTAACCAGACTCCATGTGTGTGATATGTTCTCCTTTCCCCCCGACCCTTCACACAGACCCAAACAAGCTCTTTGAAGCCGTTTGAAGCTGTGTAATAGAAAGGCACAAACCCTTCCCTCTTCATTCCCAGAGACTCTGCGGCTCGCCTTTTAGGAGTCCTCAGAGACAACTTCTGGAGTCTAGACTTGTTGGACTTCCTTGACCCTCATTGCCAGATTATATGTGTGCGTGACGAAGTTTGTCTCCGTACGTGGTGTGTTTATCACCGTGTTTGCCGAGTGCATCCCTTGTGTGTTGTGTGCTGATTTTTAAACGCTGGCTGTGGTGGTTCATTCATTTTTCCTGTGTTCACTCTCTTCCCTTCATCCAGGAAGCACTGCTACTTTTTCCCGATCAGCCAAAGTGCTTTTATTGACTTGTGGGACGCCACATGCGTGCCTGGTCTGTGTTATTAAGAAACACAGCCCCTTACTCACAAACACACACTCACTCATTCCATTCCTCAGAAAACTGGGTCTCCAAGGGGAAACTAACATCCGCTAAAACAAGGCACTAACTCATGCTAGTACGATTGCATATGACAGGAGGTGTCTGTGTTTTTCATTCAATGCTGCTGTTTCTTTTTAAAGATGTGAAGTCTCTCTTTTCTGTGTCCTGCTCTCCACAGGATGGATCCACAGGGCAATCTGGAATCATTCTGGAAGGAACTTCCGTTTCCATTCAGGAGCTAGAGCGAACAATTGAAGAATTACTTGTGAAAATATCAGATATGGAAAAAGACAATGATGTTTTGGATGGCACAAAGCTTGGAACGAGGGATCGAGAAGTGGGTGGTTTCAATCAAACCATTAAACAGGCTAAAGAAAATAAACAGCGAGTTAATTCAGCCATTCAGACCTCGCCTGTCGAGGAAGCCTTTAAACTTCCAGTGCCTTTATCAGAACAATCACATGCCCCCAAATCAAATGACACCGCCACTTCACCAGTGAGATTGCCTAATACCTGTAGCTGCCAAAGAACACAGGAAATCCCTCCCCCTGCACCACCACTACTTCCTGTTGTTTCAGGTTTGCAGACACCTTCAAAACAAAATGCATCAATACCTCCACCACCTCCACTCCCAGGTATTGTTCCACTGCTTACGTCTGTGGGCATGGCTCCACCTCCCCCTCCACTCCCAGGCATGGTCCCACCCCCTCCTCCTCCTCCTCCACCTCCTGGCTATGGACCTCCACCTCCTGGCTGTGGACCCCCACCACCCCCTCCTCCCCCTGGTTTTGGGCCACCACCTCCCTTCGGTCCCCCTCCACCCTTCATGGGGTCGGTGCCAGGTAGCATGACTCAGGAGTCTGTCTCCCTGAAGGCCATCATCGAGCCTCCACGGCCAATGAAACCACTCTACTGGACACGGATTCAGCTATATGCCAAAAAGTAATCACATGCCTCGTAGATTGAATGCTGCATGTTTTTGCAATGCGTATACTGAAAGCTTGTGTTTCACCTTATTTAAATTCAGCCAAGGCTTGATTATGATCACACATGCGATAAGGCAAACTGATATTTTTATTTCGCTCGCTCACAGGGATGCCAAAAGTGCCCTGGTGTGGGAAAAGGTTCAAGAGCCATCAGTAGACTTTGACGAATTTGTGGAGCTGTTTGCCAAAAACGCAGTTAAGGAAAAGAAGAGACCTATATCAGATACCATAACAAAATCAAAGGCCAAACAGGTAAGAGGATTTTGCTATGCTCTCATTAATTAAAGTGCCACTATCATGGATTTTTGAAAATTACCTTTCATGCAAGTGTAAGTGTGTAAGTAAATGAAAACAAGTTTTAAATCTGAAAGTGCACCTTTATTCTTAAATAAAGAGTCGACTGAATAATTGTAGCGAGTCATTTTTAAAACGAGTCCCAAGCCGTTTCATGTTAACATTAAAATGAAACATTAGCATATCGCCCGCCCACTTGTTGGACTTTTCGCATGTGTCTGAATGAAAAAAATGCAAATTCATTGTTTGCCACTAGGTGCAGCTTTTAGAGCATTAAAAGTTCACAAACACTGATTTAAATGAAATCCACCGATCACCAGAGGGGCTTGGAAAAATTAATCATTAAAGGAATTGTTTGGGAGTCGCTGAACAAATACGATAAAAACAAGTGCATATAAGAAAATGAAAGTGTTTTTTGACCTTGCATGCATGTCAACCGTTTTTTGGCACTTCCATAACCAAAATATGAACCTTAATCCATGATAGCACTTTAAAAACACTGGGTACAGGACATTTTTGGATGTCCCAACAAGCAGTGGCCCTTTGTAAGCCCCCCTCGTTTCAGCTCCCAAGACAGCATTTCTGGTTGTCTTTCCTTGAAGATAGCTCTGCCCAGGCTCCCTCCTCACCACACACAAACCTATTAACACTGATTTCACACGCACAGTGTGTGAATCAGAGCCTTACAGACATTCAGTAAATGTTATAAGCTTTACTTAATGTTCCCTCAACCAAAGTGTGACTATGAGACTCTTTGATAAGACTGTTTACCATCAGGAACAACCCAGGCATCTACCACATCTGAGGCTAATCTCGCTCTCTCTCTTCCTCTCTGGTAGTGGTGTGAAAATTAGTCACTGGTGAGAGTTTTGTGGTTCCTTCGTCTGGAGTCAGGCAGATTTCTGATAAGACCCACAGCTACACAACAAGAACATTACAAACTTCATCACACAAACTAATTGAATTGTCCTGCAGCTGTGTTCTTCAACTATGAATTATGTACATATTTTTGTGTAGCAATCTAGAAGATCATTATTTTTTCAGCAAGGATGCATTCAATTGATCAAAAAGGCATTAATCATCCAAATAAATGCTGTTTTTTGAACTTTCTATTCATCAAAAGAATTCGGAACAGAAAGTATGACCGTATCCACATAAATATTAAGCAAGTTAATTCAAGTTAATTAAAACTGTTTTCAACAAATATTAATAATAAGAAATGTTTATTGAGCAGCAAATCAGCATATTACAATTATTTCTGTGACGGAACATGCAACATTGAAGACTGAAGTGATGGTTACTAAAATTTCACAGGAACAAATTACATAAAAATAGAAAACATTTTTTACAATGGAATAATATTTCATAATATTGGTGTATTTTACTGCAGTGTTTATTCAATAAATGCAGCCTTTGTGAACATAAAAGACTTTAAAAATATATATATCCAGACATCGAACAATATATATATATATGTGTGTGTGTGTGTATGTGTACTATTATAATACTATGTTCTTTTGGGATATTCACCAATATACAGTTGGCAATAGCAACTTCGGGGAGGAAAAAGGTTTTAATATGAACACGTTTGAGAATACACAGTGGTATTGTCTACAAATAGGATAAATAACAAACTGGATGTTTTAACTTGTAAATATTGAGAAATTCTGAGACTTTTGAAAGTTTTCTGTTTGCTCTCTCTCTCTCTCTTTCTCTCTGTGGTCTGTAAGATCTGAGGAATGGGAGGGGGGGTCTGTATTGAGTTAAAACCCACAACCCTCAAACCACCAGCCAACCCAGCGACTCCAGTCAGCCTAGTGTGGTCATGCCACACTTTATATGTGTGTGTGTGTAAGAGAAAGAGAGAGAGTGTGTGTGTGTATGCTTTAGACAATCTCTTCAGCATTATTCACAGAACAGTTGCTTTAGGCTTACAGTTTGCACAGATCAGTCAAAATTGAAGTACTAATAATCAAATGGCCTTATAATTCATTTGCGTTAGATGTATAAATTAAAAACAACTGCCCGAAGCTCCATTTGAGCCCACATAATCATGTTAATTTTATGAATCATATTCATTTTATGGCCCATTGCTCTGGCAGTAGTTATCTGGTCCTTTAGCTGGTAGTTACTGTACAACCACCGAACCGCCATCCTTCCTCATACCACGACATCCATGCTTCCCACCGAAACGTTGCTTAAGTATGGAATCGATTCTCATTGGTCGGTAAGCGTCTGGTTTGAGATCCAGCTCATCACAAGCATTAGTGTGTTTCCCACATCATTAACGTAGCACAGCACTCTGCAGTCGCGCTGTGTTTAGTGGTCATGAACCCTGTGGAGATAATGAGAGCCAGCGGCTTTCTGATGATCACACTGGGCCGCCATCACGCTTTCAAGTGTGGCCTGTACTAGAAGGTTTTCACGACTTCAAATTCTTTCCAACAATCAGAATTAGCATGTTGTTAACAGGCGGTCGTGAAAGAAGATATGTTTTCGATGGCTATGTTTTAATGGACAGAAGATGCTAACCTACAGGAAAACTAGTAAAGGGCTCAAAGTTTCAATATCACAATATTACAACCACTAAACATTCATAAATCAAGATGCATGCAAGTAGTAAAATTACTTCAGGTAATAAATCTTTTTTTCTACATAGAAAAAAATATTATTTTTCTTAACCTGCTAAGACAAATGTTCTTATTCAAAAGCATAAACCTAAGCAAGACTTGATATCTTGTACTTCTTATATTTTAATGGTATATACTTGTAATACAAAATAGAAAAAACGTATATTTTGCCATATAAGAAGACTGATTTCGTGAGGTATCCCATGCATCCACACACAACTTATTAGGAAATGCCTGATTTGAAGGGGCTGTCTGAAAGTGTCAAAATCTATTTTGGTTTAATATGACTAGACAGGCCTGTCATTTGCATAATTACTGTGGTGTTCCTTGGCAGAGCCAGAAACTGGAGAAAATAATTTTTATTTTTTTAGATATGTGGATTCCATAATACCATATGAGGAAACAGTCATAAATACTCATACTTTGGCTTTGTTTTTGACTTCCTTATTAGGCCAAAGTACCTCTGCATGCTATTAAATTTACGAGGGCAGCCAGATGAAATACTGTGTTTATGTATTTTTTGTCACCAGCAATAATATTCATAAAATAACTATGGAATCTTTTTTATAGTATAAAGTGGCTGATGTTTTATAACGGTAACAAAATATACCTTCTCTCTCTCTCTGCCTCTCTCAGGTTGTCAAGCTGCTGAGTAACAAGCGTTCTCAAGCGGTGGGGATTCTGATGTCCAGTCTTCATTTAGATATGAAAGATATTCAGAATGGTGAGGTTATTTATTAAATGATTAAAGTCTTGATAGTCTGTGTTCATAGCTGTACTTATAAGACCCACTACTCCTCTGAGAGATTCTGCTCAGCCTCCTGTCAGCATGTGACCTCTCTAAGGGGGGAAATATGATGTCACAGCCAATTAAGAGTCATTGTTCGGTGCTGTTTATACAGTTACTGATTGTGTTTGAAAGCTGCAGGGAGAGGGGTGGTTGCATTTCAAGGTTCAAGAATAGGTTGATACTGTAGATCTTAATGGATAATGGATGATGATTAGAGCCGCATCATCTTCCTGGTTGTGTTCTACTCTTTTCCTGTAGTTACTGTTTTACTCTGCTTTTGCATAAACCCTCAATGTCCTGTTTCTCTGCTGAAGATATTTCCTAATCTGTCTCTGGGGGTTTTTTCTCTCTAATTTGTTTCTCTCTATCCCTCTTATTGCTGTCATCACTCTACCTGCTCATTCATCCCCTTGAATTGAGTATAAAGGAAATAATGCCATTTCTACTCATCGCAGGTTTGGGAATGTTAGATCTGTCTCTCAGCACCCAGAGCTATCCAGAACTCTTGATTGTGGATTTTGTGAGTTGGCGGAGGAGTCATTGTGATTGAGAATAGATAGGAAAAAGCCCAAACACTGCGACACAAACGTAGAAGCGTTTTTAGAAGGGCTGATTATTTCACATATATATCTTTAGATTGTCTACACACATCTTTTGTCCCTTTCTCTTACAGACCTGTGTGTTTTTAAAATTAATTTCAACTAGTTAATTTAATTAAAAAAGCAAAGTGAGTAAATAATGATAGTCATTCATTTAGTTGATTCACTCAAACATACTGATTCATTTAGGAATTAAACACACACACAATCACCTATAATGAAATTTCCTTCTGGATAATAATAATATCTTTACCTAATGGCACATCTGCACCTTACCTTATCTGCATCTTATGACACAAAGTATATATACCATAGTTTACATTTCCAATGCCAATAAATGTGTATATTTTTAGTTTTTTTATATATACCCTTACAGTGCAATACCTCGGTTATATATATGTACATATTCATATGGCTGTTACATTTTTATATAGACTTTCTTTTTTTTACACTTACAATTTTGCTCTTATTTTATTCTAATCCTCTGCTAGTACTTATTTCTTATCTCAGAGCAAATTTGAAGCAAAAAAATAATTGTTACTTTTGTTAGTACTTTTCTATATGATGGAAATATTGAGAATTCCTTAACAATATATTTATGCAGTGTTTATTTTTAATCAATCATTAGTTAGCCAGACCCAGAAACTCAAGAAGGCAGAGTTATTTTGATATATGTGTGGATTTTATGCATGAGAGAAAGAGTGAAGGAGACCTCTCCAAATACTGTATATTATATTATGTTATGATAATTTCAGTCAGTTAGATGAGTGAATCACTTTATTAGTGATTATTACAGAATCCTTTACTCAAAAAAAATGTGTTGTGATCCATTGGTTCATTGAGGAACACCTTTGCCATCTTGTTTGATTCAGATTAATTTCTGATTTCTGAGAAAAATGGAACCAAAAAAAAGATTGTTTTTTTTGTAACAGGATGGATAAATAGGGTATTGTTCAGCAATGTATTTTTAGCTTTGTGTACTTTTTAGCCATTAGTTGGTTAACAGGCGGCAGACAAGCTGTATTCTGTTTTCTTTCAGTAACATTTTTTTTTTCATGCATAATTTCCCTCCAGTCTAATCCACTGTAACAACAATCCTTTGTTAAATTCTATTTTTCTTTCTTCATTTTAATGAATCAGCAAAGCTGGATGCAGTTTTAAAAACCACATCACATTATGTGAACGGATACCTAATATTACACACACGCACACATGCACACACAACCTCAGTTAGTCTTTAAACTGCCGGCATTTGAAGAAATTTTTACTGGCTCTTTGAGAATTTATGGGCACAGTCCCCATCTATTATGCAGCTCAGTACCCACAATCCAGGACTGGTCGAGTCTCATTGGGTCTCGCTGCAATTCCACCCATTGCAGAGACCAGTATGTTTGGCCACAGTTAACCACCAAATAGAAACAAACAGTTTCTCTGACAGAGCTATTTACCCAGAATCAATACATTCCTCAACATCACGCTTCACCACACTGACCTGGATCAGGCCCTTTGAGGAACTAGGAAAGAATTTTGCGAATTGGTTTAATTGCAGAGTTTAAAGGTTCATGCAAAGTTATGAGGCATTTATTACAGTCGGTAGAGAAGATGTTGTCTCTCTTTTCTTTCATCATTCAATTATCAGCCATCAAACAACATTAAAAACGCTCTTCTCAGGATTATTAAGAAAACTAAACCTAATCTAGTGCAACTCCTCAGTGGATTCTCTCTGAATCGCTCCCTTTGTGTCAACTTTCTTGTTTCCCTCAGCTGGTTTTCATAAGATCTCGTGTTTGAGCCTGAAAAACACTCCTGCATGATTGACTAGAGCACAGGCAGCTCTTGCACAAACACACTTGGTGACAGGCCTTTGATTTCTACCCATAACAGTCTCAGAGTTTCACAAGTCAGAGTTTGTGCATGTGTGAGACTGGATTCATCGGCGTGTGACGCCGACCCCCTCCGGACGATTTGTTTGTTATGTTTCTTCAGTGACTCACACTCAGTTGTTCTGCAGCGCCGTCTGTTTGGGTCTTCTGAACTGTCACAGGACATTGTTTTGTGGAAACATTCTGAATCATGGCAGCGATCACAAAGAAAGCAACCAGAAAACATATGTGTACAATCACGTTCTAATATAAAATCCTTCCTTCTCTTCTCTTTGTTAGCCAAACATTGTGCCGTCTTATGCTTAGCAGTGTTTAGATAGAGAAGGTGGTGTGTGTCCGTACAGCTGAGGAATTGCAAACATGGTAGCATTCATTGCTCATTTTCCTTTGTCTGGTTGTGTACGTTTGGAAGATAGTAATTATGGAAGCTTGGCACGAACTGAACATTGTCAACCTGCAAGGAACTATGAAACTGCTTGGGGGGAAAAAAAAGTTTGGCCTATGAAAGAGCAGTTGCAATAATGTAGTGCAGTTCAAACCTGATCCATGAGCTACCATTGTTCAATTAACCAAAGGTTGCTTTAGGGGGATTGCTCCAGTAATAGGTGTTATTTGGAAAAAAGCGTCGTCTAAATGATGAGTTATATAACAGTAAGAGTGAGTAAATTTCAGGTAATTATAGTCATTGTGGTATAGAATGTATAATTGTGCTTATTGTTTCAGAAATGTGATAATTCCTTTTCAGACACTCCTGCTATTATTTCCACTGAGCCTTTCTGTTTATATAAAAACAAAATATCTCTGAAATGCCATAGATATTATTATTATTATGCATCCTGCTATCCCAAATGAATTCAGTTCCCTTTAGTGACTCTTTAGTTGATCTGCAGCGCACATGACATGATGTGTTGTGATCTGATTATATGATATGATGTTTGATATATGATGTTATGTATAATATTTTAGCAGGTTTTACTATTATTATTAAAATACTATTACATTTATTTGCGATGCCAAACACATATTTTATAATAAAAAATAATTTCAATAATAATAACAATAATGACAAACAAATGCTTAACACATTTTTAATATTATAATTATTATCAAATCATATAATATATTTATTATTTCTGCTTATTATTGATGAACAAATCCTAAGCAGATCTAAACAGGCTATACTAACAGTCTGCTATACAAAGTCAAAAAATTCAATGCAAACAGCACATTAAAAAATGTCATTCTTTGGTCTCTCTAATGATATAACTGAGACCATAATTGACAGTATGAAAACTTTGTTGTGCTGATTGCTTTTTTAATTTTTTTGGACAAACCTTAGATTAAAGCAAGCCCACCGCACTAAACTACTGCATTAGTTATTTGGGGAAGCTCAGAGCACATCCCTGGACATCAAGAGACAAATTCTTTGTTTGGAGACTGTGTTGTGGGGGTGTGGGGATTACACTGTTGCTGTTTGTGTATGTGGTGATCGGGGTGTAGATCTGGTGGGATGCTGTTGTCAGGTTGATGACAGGGTAAATTACCCAGTTATAGATTGCGTGTATTTTTTTTCACTCTCTTTCTCCTTTTCTCTCTCGCTCTGTCATGTGTTTCTTCCTATCTCTTTTAAGGCTGTCGTTGCTTTCTTTGATATCTTTCTTCCGTAACAGGAGTAATGCTTTGCTGTCTGTCTCTATTTTCTATGTCTGTGCGTTGGCCAGATATGGATGTTTTTGTTATTCTTTCTTGTGTGGTTTCTGGAACGCACCAATGATCAATTTCTCAATTCCCCAAATGACTGAACACACAAAAGTTATCCCATAATAGCTCTATTTAGCACAGAAAAAGTGTTCAGTCTAGCCAGCTCAATAACAGGCCTTTAAATGCTTTTATTATGTAAAAACAGCTCTGGAAAATAGATGTTTGGTGCTGAGTAAACATGTTTTGATTGTTAGATTATACGATCACCCATGCCCAAGGTTAAAGACATTTTTTTTAACACTTGTGCTCCCTTGTTTAAACTACAGTATGTAAGTTTAAATAGCATTTGTTTTTTGCAAGAATTTTTACTGTTCATGAAAGAAATCTCTTATGCTTACTAAGGCTGTGTTTATTAATCATACAGTAAAATAGCAATTTATGGTTTATTAGAATCTTAAATAACTGCTTTTAATTTTTCTGTATTTTAGAATGTAATTTGTTTCTGTGACAGATGATTTTTTAGTGTCTTGAGTGTCTCATGATCCTTCAGAAATCATTTTAATATACTGATTTGGGGCTCAAGAAATGTACAAATTGTATTAGCAATGTTGAAAAGAGTTGCTGCTGCCTAATGCTTTTCTGGAAATTATGACCTTTTTTTCTCAGGATTCTTTAATGAATAGAAAACTAAAAAAATAGCATTTATTTGAGATTTTTTTATCAATTATTTTGTTTATGGACATATAATGATTTTAATTATGAATTCATGAAAGTATGACTGGTTTGCCATTGTAATTAATTGGAAAATAATTTCAAATTCCACTTGACAATTGACAAGTGGTACTTCTTATAGTTTGTCTTAGAGCAGAGACTTAAAATCTTTGCCTGAGAAATCACTTGAACACATCTTGAGTGCTGATTGGTCGATCACTGATGGGGTTCTCTTCTCTCTTTCTCTGTCTGACAGCCATCTTGAACATGGACTGCACCGTGGTGGATCTGGAGACGCTCCAGGCGCTGTATGAAAACGTAAGTCCACAACATGACAAGACGTGACACTCCAGATAAGCAAATGTGATGAATCCTGACATTTCTTATGAAGTATGAATTCCGTAAGTGATCGTTCATCATATCATTAAACTCTTAAACCTCTCAGAACTGGACAGGATATACCCTAAGATCTTGGAGCTTTGCCTTGACGCGGTCCGCTCCAAAAGAGAGCCGCGGAAATGTGTGTTAAATACCAAAACAAACATGCAGGCCACAAACACCGCTGGAATGAGTAAGGTTTACCATGGAGCCAGGGTGCGTGTCACTGTCTGAGGGAAAGACAGAGAGGAACACGACAGACATGCAGACATGAAACTGATGACAGACAGGAAGACAAATGAAGAGCATCAGGTTTTCCCCCTCAAAGAATGAAAAGAGGACAGTTCAAAAACTGAGCTTTGAGATTTGTAGCTTATGTAACTTATTGGCAGCTACAGGCTACGCAAGTTTGACGTGGCAACATAAATCAAGCCTCTTTCTTGGAAGATCTTTGACTCATTTTTAGATGATTGGCTGCTGTTTTCTTTCATTCTTTAAGTGTGTGTGTGAATGCTGATGAGTTTGCACACTATGATCGCCATGTGCATTGCAGTCATAAATCTTGCTGTCAGCACTAGAGCTCCTTTACATGTTTTCTGTATGCGAGTGTGTGCCGCACGTCATTTTTGATGAGATAAAGACTTTATAGCTTTTTTTATTTATAGCTACACATTATCTTAAGACCTGCACGATCCCAGAATGCTCCTCACACATTTCTGATAATTATTTACTGCTCTTCACATGTTGGCACATTTCTTGTGATTTTACTTCGTGTATGATATTTCATAATAGCTTTCATTTTTATGTATAGTTGTTCATGAAGCTAATTAAAAATAATTTACATTTACAATCTAAATACAAAATATGAATATTATACAAATGCAATTGTTGCATTTACACTGTTTTTTTAAATTAAAAATAACTACATGAACAAATACACTTTGATAAACCTATGATTTATTTTCTTTCTTAGAGGTGTCGGGACAGATTTCGCGGCAAACTGCTTAAAAACATCGTTTACCTGTGTTTCGTGTCTGGAAAGAGAGAAAAGTAGCTCTCTTTGTGTGACATGAATCTAAAGGTTGATCATGAATTGTTCATATCTCCAGTAAACATCAGTTGTAAAAACAAACAACAATAAATGTTTTTTCCAACTGCTGTCTGAACCACATATCACAGCCAAAACAATGTTCTTCCACAAGATGCATGCAGTTTTATTTTTTCAACCACTAGAGGGCCAAAAGTCACATAGTGGAGTGTTAACAACTAATAAAGAGACATGAAGGTGTGGTGTGTGTGTATAGTTACTTTCTGCTGAAACTATCTTTCCTTCTATCCCTCTGTTTTTCCTCCAACCCACCCACCCACCCATTCCCACTGTAGCTTGAGGCGATGTTGTTGAGTTTAAATGTTGAGGTTGTTTCTCTTTAGTGTGCGAGACTCCACGCTGTCTCTGACTCCTTCAACCAAAACCACAGAACACCCCCTCACACACACACACATAGTATATCCCCTCTTTCCTCTCTCGCGCTTGTTCTCTATATTCTCTTTTTCACTGTCTGACTCAAGCACAGTCTGAATGTGTGGATCATACTTTGTTTGTTGGGTCATGCAAAGACTATAAAGATCATAAAACCAACACCCACACACACTCCAAATAGCATTAGAGTTTATATAACTATTGGAGATAGCTATGATAAAATGCTTCATAAGGAGAATATGAGAGTATTTTCCCAAAATGAAATCACATTTTCCTCTCTCTAAGTGTACTTTCATTCTGTTTTTCTTTTAAACAGAGAGCTCAGAAAGAAGAGATGGATCAGATTGAGAAACATATCAAGTCTTTAAAAGATAAAGAAAATGCAAAACCACTGGACAAGCCTGAACAGTATCTATCTATCTAACTATTTATCTATCTATCTATCTATCTCTATCTATCTTTCAGTTGTTATATTTATCTTGCATCATTCGTTTTGCTCCCTCTCTCTGTCAGGTTTCTGCTGCAGCTGTCAGAGGTTCCTCAGTTCTCTGAGAGGGTTTTCTGTATTCTCTTCCAGTCCACCTTCACAGAGTGTATTACATCAGTTCAGCGCAAGCTTGAAACACTGCTTAGAGTCTGTACGGTGAGAGAGAACACTAGTCAGATTCCACTTTCAGCTTCACTATTGTCGTATTTCAGGTTAAAAGTTCGACTAGAAAGCAGTGTAGAAAACATGTGTTTCACTCCCTGCGCTTCCTCTTCTCCCTCTTCTGTTTAAAGGCTCTCCAATCAAGTCAAGTTCTGCAGGTTCTAGGTTTGGTTTTAGCATTCGGAAACATTATGAATGGAGGGAACCGGAGCAGAGGACAGGCAGATGGTTTTACCTTAGACATCCTACCCAAGTTAAAAGATGTCAAGAGCAGTGTGAGTAAAAGTGAGACCCCTATCACTAGTTTAAAGGGACTGTTCATGCTAAAACGAAAACTGTCATCATTTATTTATTCTAATGTCTTTCTAAACCTAAATTAAAAAATGTAAAAAAAAAAAAATACATTCTGTCATTAATTAATTGCCCTCATGTTGTTAATAAGGCCTTTGTTCATCGTTGGAACGCAAATTAAGATATTTTTGATGAAATCCAAGAGCTTGACTGACAAGGAAGAGAAGAAATTGTTGAATAAAGTTTTATTTTCTTTGCACACAAAAATTCTTGAGCTTCATGAAATTATGGTTGAACCACTGATGTCACATCGACTATTTAACAATGTCCTTACTACTTTCTGGAATGTCATAGTTGCATTTCTGTCTATGGAGGGTCATAAACTTCTTGGATTTTATCAGAAATATCTTAATTTGTGTTCTGAAGATGAATGCTGAATGACGTGAGGGTGAGTAACAAATGACAGAATTATAATTTTTGGGTCAACTTTTGGGTGAAATACAAGTTTGCAAGCAGCATAACAGGCTAATTAAATACCTAAAAAATACACAAATGTTTCCAAAATATCTATTTTGCCAGATGAAATAATGTTTTGAATGGCACAATGGTAAGTGATGCCAAAATATATAAACCAGCACTGAAGTAGCATAAACCTTAATTTGAATGGAAATTTGCATACAGTACTTTGATGGTCTCCTGACCTCACTAACCATATCATAAAAAACCCCATTCTAGCTTTATCACTCAAAATAAGGGGTTTATACTTTATTATGCCAAGGCAGTAGCCTATATCCACATCCCATGCGGTCTGTGCATCTGCACACATGTGCATGTGAGCGAGCGCCTTTGCAAGCCACCAGGTCTGGCATCTTATTCACAAATGCTTTGAGCTAAACGAGTGTATACAATCTCAAAACATGAAAAATTATTATTCTTCTGTGTTTATTTCCATCTCTCATCTCCTTCTCCTTTCGCTCCATCAGGATAATTCTCAGAGCCTCCTGTCCTACATTGTTGCTTACTATCTGCGACACTTTGATGAGGTAGGTTTGGCCAACTGTTTATTTCACTGGCTTGACAAACAGACCCCCAGGTCCCTTAGAATCACCCTTCATGGTAGATAAAAAAGTGGCTTTGTTTTTGGTTTCATCACTTTGATTTGACTTTCTTTCCCTTCACCATATAGACAAATGGCTGCTCTGAATGAGCAGAGGCCTTTGATTGCTTGATGCCCTTTTTGGACGTAGATTAAAAGCGCTGTATTGTAAATACCGTCAGCAGTCAGTCCAGATGTTGTGATTACGAGGTTGTGTCCAAATTGACAAAATATGATCCACAGGTTGTTGAAGTGCTTCTAACGTTCAGGCAAATAACAAGTAGAGAGCATGTGTGTGTGTGTGCATGCAATCGGCTCTGATCTCTGACAGACAGAGCGTTATTGAGATTGATTTGTTGTGTTTGATGTTTTCATAGTTTTTGGAATCATAATGATCTTTACACACCAAAGTATTTGAACAATTCACATTCAATTATTTTTCAAATCAAGCATTGCTACAGTTATGATCTCATAAACACAACATCCTGTTATTTTGTGGAATTGTGCTTTATATTTTCCATTGTTTCTGTGTCAGGATGCAGGTAAAGAAACATGCGTGTACCCACTTCCAGAGCCTCAGGACCTGTTTCAGGCTTCGCAGATGAAGTTTGAGGATTTCCAACGAGACCTACGTAAACTACGGAAAGATCTGAATGGTGAGATGTGGACACGCGCAAACGCAAAGCAAATAAGTGAATAACTGAACACACACTTCTATGCATATGCATTAGATCACATACATGCACACACATGTGGACATATGCACAAACCCACAAACATTAGCTCACATACACGTGTGCATATACAAAAACACACAGACATGTTTAGTTTGTATACACCAGAACCAATGACCCGTGTTCTCCTTTAGAAGGCTCATTGATTTTCAAATGGCTGTTTTTATTGAGCCCCCAGCTGGCTGCCACAATGATCAATTCTGCAAATGTGGTTTGTTAAAGGCCCCAGCATGTAAATAAACGAGAAAAAGGGCTCATTTCAGCACTTTTCCTAAGGGTCTAACCTGTTTTTACAGGCCTAAAGCACTTAACTCATGTTTTCTGCAAGTGAACTGTCCTTGTGCCATATTACTGTTCAAAATGTTTTGGGTCAGTATGATTTTTTTAATGAGCGTGGATGCATTAAATTGATCAACAGTGACATTGAAAAATTGAAATCAGTACTATACTAAATAAAAATCTTGAAGCAACACAACTGACAATCAGAATGATTTCTGAGGATCATGTGACACCGAAGACAGAAAAAATGTCTTTCCCATCACATAAGTAACTTGCATTTTAACATGTATCAAAATAGAAAACCATTATTTGAAATTGTAATCATATTTTTATAGTATTGAAATTTTAATATACTTTTGATCAAATAAGTGTAGCCAACTTTTTCAGGTTAGTTTGATAGTTTGAGTTTTTGACATTCTTGTAACTGGAATGAAAAATGTATGATTACAATATAAATCCATTAATATTTTTGTTTGATATTCCACATTTTCTAAAGATTAACACATCTTTTCCCTTACTGTTTGAAAAGAAAAGAGAAAAACATTTAAAAATAAATTTCATATCCTGTTTTGTTAGTAGGAAATGCTGTATATTCTGGTGTATTGGAAAAGAAACTAGCAGGCAGGTAAAAGGCTTAAACTGCATTATAAGTACTCGCATTGCTCCCTGACCAGTAAAGCAATTTATCAGGGTCTTCAGGAGGTTAGTGAGATTGGTTCAGCTTTGTGCCGCAAGTCAAAGGTTGTAAGACCCAGCTTAAGTGCACGACAGAGTGTGAATGAGGTGTAAGAATCCGATTACATGCTCAAAGCTGAGTTTAAATCCCTGCAAACATTTTCATTGCCAACACAAAAAACACACACTCACACAGATGTGAAAATACTCACATTCCACTGGCGGTGTGTTTGGCTTGTTCAGATCCTTGAAAAAAACACTCGTGGATGTTGATGTGGTCATGCAACTTAGACACATCAAAAACACATTTACAATCAATCACTTATCCAGAGTGAGATTGTCTACCACGAACAAATAATAACGTCCAAGCCTTTTTAAGTTCCACTCGAAGCAGTCAAACATATCAGATGGATTTGCATTTGGCTCATGGAAATTTTGATTGAGGGATGGTCGTTTTGATGCATTGCTACACAGCCTATTAGCTTCACCCCTGCTGTTAGCCATATTTTCACGTGCCTTCCCTTGAATCCCTTGCTGGCGATTTGCATTGTTAATCTTTCAAAAGCTTATTAGTTAGGCCCACTATACATGTGGTTGATAAATTGTAAATGTACTTTTCCAGAGCTTGTATGCTTAGCTAAATCGTTTTGGCGCACACCTGCTGAACAGATCAAGCCTACGTTTGTTTAACGCAGGCAAATATTTCTTCTCTGGCAATGTTCTGTGTTTCTCTGAATTCTCAACTGTTCACCTCCCTAAAATCTCCCCATGGCCCAATAAGCATGGCTTCTCTCTTACGCCAGGCTCATACAATAAATGGATCATCACTACATTAGCAAGCTAAGCTAAGCGCTAAAGCAGATGTGCGACACTGACAGCTGGAAGGGGCACAGAGTTATGCGGGCGACCCGGCAGGTCCTTGCTTTCACAGAGCCCTTGATCCAGCTGGCAGGGACATTAGCATGTGTGTGTGTTTGTATTGCGCTGATTGCCATGCGAGTCTGTGATCCATCACCTATTGTAGTGATTGAGTGTGACACGGTGAAGGCCTGTTGTAAGACTCCAGGTGTACAGCAAACAGAAGCGAAGGAAAGGTTCATGAAATGGGATTCATTAGCATCTGTTAGCACAGGTCACAGATGCACATTTTTCTCTGCAGTGATGTAAGTGTTGGAAGGGAAAGCATGAGGAATGTACTGTAACATGCTATCCTGCTAATAAAGTCCATGCTAGTTGAAATGCTAGTGCTTGTCCTGACAGTTTCAAGACTGGTTGAGAGAATTTTGGCCTTATGGTGAGACCATAGCTGTACTGGTTTTTAAAGATATCTAGCCCAGACTTGCCCAGAAATCCTTACATTGTGTCTTTTGAAGGTTATTTATGTGGATAGTAGTTTTATAGGCTGAAAAAAGATGTTTTCAGTGCTTAAAATAATCTGTTCTGAGGTGCAATTCATCATTTTGTTTGTTTCTTTCTCATATATGTGTTTTTGCTTTTTACAGCCTGTTCAGCAGAAACAGAAAAGGTGTGTAATGTCTCGTCTGAGGAGCACCTGCAGCCCTTTATGGACAAAATGGAAGAATTTCTCACTAGAGGTAAAAATAATCCCTGTTCAGACGGTTATTGTTTTACATAGTCTCTGATTTTATTGCCACTTCGGAAGGAAATTTTCCATTTGGCATCTGATGGATTTAAACAAGAAACTAAAGTAATATTAGCCATAAGAAATGTATTATTGGGGTAAATTCCAAAGACAGCATTTATTTTGGAAAAACATTATTTTCAGGAGTGCGTTTCAAAAGCGGTTCATGATTGGGGTTTTTTGTCAACAGAGTTTTTTACTGTGAATCGACCATGCTCTGAGATGCTGAAAGCTGTTTGCAGTCAATGAAAATGGCAACCATCATAAATATATAATTATAACATTATTATTATTATTATAATATCATTATTATAGTTGTATATTTATATTATTCACTTTATGATTACTGAAAGAGGTTTGAGTTGCTTCTTGGCAAGCAAACCCAAATGTCAAGATTTTGCAAAATTATTTATTAATTGTTCAATCAGAGAGGTTCACAAACAAGTCATCAAAGTACAAAGTACTTTTTCATGATTTTAAGATTTTTTTATTTTCTATGCAAATGCATTTCCCAGTTATTTGAAAATGATTCAGTCTTTGCAGAAATAGCTATTCGAGTCATCTGATTGAATTGCCTGCACTTTTTAACACATTATATACATTATACACTGCAGATATGCCCTATTATGCATCATTGCCTATATAAATAAAATGACATCACTCCCACGCCAAATACCAAGGAGTCATGCAAGCATTCTTTTACAGACGTCATTTTGGGAAACAATTAAAGTCTGAATAATGCTGAGATGGATGTACAGTGACCCTGTGTGAACGGAGAGATGAGGTGCTGAGAAATAAATGTGACAGAGGCTCTGTGAAGGCCTCTGGGAGCCAACAAAAATTCTGGGAAATACGTCTGACCCGACCCAGACCCGATCGTTCCAACATTATTTATGTAAAGCTAGTGAAATGAAAAGCGAGCGTCCTTAATTTCATTATTCTCACTAATTTCATCCACGTTCTACCCCGACACGTTAATCGCTAACTCAACCCTTTCAGTATTTTGTTTCTCTGATGAAGGTAAGCTGAACCATCTTTTATTATAGTTGCTCTCCTTCTTGTTTATTTACTTTCTCTATTCTCCATCTTTGCTTCGATCCATCTCTGTTTGATATGGTTTCTGTTCTCTTGTTTATTTCCCTCTAAGTGTGTTTGAGTCAACCTGCCTGATCTGTCTGTAGCACCGAAGACTGTTTCTGTCGGCACTTTATTCTCGTCAACAATTCATTGGCCTCTTTTCGTCTCTTGCACTCCAATCATCTTCAATTGCCATGGTGTAACCTCTTTTTCCATCCGTCAACTTGGAGTTAGCTGGAACGTCTTTCTATTTTTCATTCTTTGCTTCACTACAAGCTTAAGCAAATGCTAAATGCATTGCCATTTCTCTTTCTTTGTATTCAAATTGGTCCTCATAACAAAACCCACATGTGCTCTGGCGGCAGGGTGGGGTCCTCGCTGAAGGGCCCCTTCCTCATCTCTACCCCTTTGATCTGTAGACTCGTGGGTCTCCTTCACTGAGCTCTCAGATGGGTGACATGACCACGGAAAGACCCCCTTCAACCCTCCACACTGCCTCCAGTTAGAGAAACAGACAGAACGGGGATCGGAAAAAAGGAATGGTCTTATTTTTTGTTATTTGTATGATTTTGAAACTCCAGGAGAGTAACAGTCTCTGGCTCCAGTGCTTCAACCACTACTGTTTATTTTTCAGAGCATGAAATTAACTGCAGAAAGGAAGAGAGGAAGAAAAACTGAGTGAGACAGGCGTGTGTGTGTGTGTGTGTTTGAGAGATAGAGACCGTCTCTGTGCTGTTTGGTCTACACTCCATCTTCTCATACCGTTGCTGTGCTATTTCCGCTGCTCTGGGCACTGAGAGGCAATGTGATAATCCATTTACTGTGGGAACAGGTACAATATATAATAGTAATAGTTATGAGTGCCTCAGCAATCACCACTAATGATCAAAAACGTTAATATGCTTTTTTGAAGAGCAAATACTTAGAATAGGAATAGTTCACCCAAAAATGAAAATTACCCCTCAATTTACTCACCCCCAAGCCATCCTAGGTGTTTATAACTTTCATCTTTCAGACGAACAGAAAAAAAATATTCTTCCTTTTTCTTTCATGCATAATAATAGAATAGAAGCTCCATAAATACTATATATGCATCGTAAAACTAATCTACATGCCTCCAGATCGATGGGTTTTTGTAACAAAATTATGGCCACTATCCACCATCATTGCCAAGCTTGGAAAAGAAAATCTCTCATCTGAAAGAAGAAAGTCATGTACACCTAGGATGGCTTGAGGGTGAGTAAATTGTGGGCTAATTTTCCTTTTTGGGTGAACTATTCCTTTAATCGGTTTAAAATGTTGGGTGTGAACTGAAGTGATCTGTGTTTTGGGGATTCTCTGGTTGCACAGAATTGTTGTGGTGAGTGGTGTTCGAACACTGGGCTCGTCATTCAATTTATTAGTGGATCACAGGAGACTCTCCATGCAGGATTAAATGAAGTGACATTGACATTACCACGGTAATGACTTCAGAGACCTGCTTCTCCATCTGCAGTGAAACTACGCTTCATCAAATGTTCATGCTGAGGCTGTTTGCCAGTATGATTTTTGCAATGAATAGCTCCTTGATATTTTATGTCAGCGGATTACAACTGGCCTTCGTGTAATCAGATTTTCGAGGGTTTATGTTTGTCATGAAAATCATAGACTTGCAAAGACTTACGAAGACATGTATTTGCAATCTCACACCTCTCACTGCTGTCTGTTTGTTTAAAACTGGAACAAATCTCGGATACCCTTTTCCTGATAACCCGTGTCATTCAGTGACAAGCAAAGCAAAAACATATTTTAAAAGCTTAAAAGTCGGTGTCACATTTACAATGTGCTATTTTTATTCCCACAGCTAAAGCAGAGCTGGAGCTCCAGGAAAAACAGCTCGCTGACACGCAGAGGATGTAAGTTGTCTTACTGTGTTAACTGTGCCAAGTCTCTTGTACACTTATTATTGTGTCATATTGGTTATGTCTCCTCTCTCTGTGTGTGTGTGTGTGTGTCTTTTTGTGCATTAGCTTCCACTTCTCTGTCTCTCTATATCTGTGTACTTTTCCCTCACTTGTGGATTACTAATAGTGCAATTCACTTAGATTGATTGACAGTTTGTAGACTGTCTTCTTTTAAAAGGGTCTGTCTTTCAAAACCTTGGCTCTTGGAGTGGAAAATAGAGCAAATATGACATGTCAATTAGTTCTAAAGGCCTTTGTGTTCATTGTCTGAATGTTGCCGTTTCTTCCAAGTACTAGCCTAAAGATTGCTGTGGGCGAAAAGAAATTACACTTGTCGTTCTTTATGTAAGAGCATTATTTTTATAAGCTAAAATTTCACATGCTTGAAGTAAGCTGATCAATTTCACAATTCCTCAGTGTAAACTTTCTAATCTTATTTTGTAATATTTTGTTCATAGTGTCATGCTTTTCTTTGAATGCTTTCCAGTTTTCTGGAGCTGTGCGTGTTTTTCTCAGTCAAGCCTAAGGCGGGAGAGAAGGATGTTTCACCAAACACATTCTTCACAGTGTGGCACGAGTTTTCGTCAGATTTTAAGGAGCTCTGGAAGAGAGAGAATAAATGCCTGTTGCAGGAGCGGTGAGGAATAGTATGCCTCTGTTGCTATTTTGTTTGTCTGATTGACACTGCAAGTCACCTTTATTTCTAAAAAAAGTTGTAAAGCAGCTCTAAAAGGCTGTTCTTATTTAGCTCAAGTCAGCCGCTGCAATTTATTTAATTGATTTGCATATTTTTCAGGTTAAAAGCTGCAGAAGAGACTTTCAGACAAGCACGAGAGAAGGCTACCTACAACGTAAAACCTAAACATGCATCAGGGATAGTAAGTAATTCCCTCAATTCACATTGAATTGAACTTAATAACAGACTCTCAACAGTGTAAATGTAAATCTAACCATAATGTGTTTTACATTCTTCTCACTCAGAAAGCCAAGCTGGGACAGAAGATGTAAATTTCTGCTGTACTGAATCCAACAAAACTCCTTTCAGCCCAGTTCTCTCTTTGTTTTTGTTTTTTTTTGTTTTTTTACTTGACAGTTACTTCAATATAAGAATAATAGCCAAGAGAAGGTTTTTATTAACGTGGCCAGAATTTTGTAATTTTTGTGGTTATGAAGACAATCAAAGTTTAAAGTGACCAAATTATGATCATTTTTGCAGCCTACTAGAACACATTTCGATTTTTTCTAATTTCTCTTGCATTGCTGTAGCACCACTATTTTCACTTTCTGTCTCTCTTTTACCTCCTTTCTCCTGTTCCCAGTCTGATCTGATTAGTTTGCTGGTCAACCGCTTACAGCATGTCAGAAATTTAACTTTACAGTTTTCGGTTTCAACTATGGCATTGTTTGTTAGAAGTCCATGCTAATTGTTCTTTGAGGTTGGGCCAAAGCAAGCCAGTATGTGAGCGTTATGCTAATATATATCATGGTGACAAAGAAGTCGTGAAATAATGACAGGACAACAAACGAGGCGTTTCAGGCAAGTGTTTTCTGTTAGAGAGATTAACACCATTTGGCATGGACTTTGTGCTTTGTATGTTGCAGATCGTTACATGCTTAAACAGCTATGTTACACAGTAAAGAAAAAGGTCAAATAAAAAAAGCATAATGCTGTAGGTGCACCATACATTGAAAGAGTCAAGCCACTATTTTACATGAGGTTGCTGAATATTTAGTATATTGAATAGTATACAGAAAATCTGCACATTTATTTTCATATCTTTTGTCAAGTAGCGAAAGATCTATTGTAACCTGTGTATTTATTTATCATAATATAGCAGTTATTTGTAGGTGAAAGTCACAGTATTTAATGAACTAGAGCAGATAAATAGAGGTTTTCATACAGGTTGACTAATTAAACAATCTGCTTCTGATAATGTTTGTTAATGCTTAACTGGCAAAGACATTTAAGAAAATGGAATAGTTGAATACATAAAGAAATGGCAGTCTCAGATATAATATCTATGTGACCTGTGTAAAGTCATGAAAATGTGCCATCTTATTCTTTAAATGGAAATTTGATCATATTCAGCGTCCATAGTTTCCTCTACAGGTGTTTTATATTTCAGCCTATGAAATTGACACAGAATTGAGTGACATGTTGTGAGTTTCTCTGTTCCAACTGAACTGTGAGATGTTTAATGAACGGTTGTTGAGAAACATATGCAAATATTATGATTCACGACTAACCATTCTTTATTTTATGTGTACAGCTGTTGTTAGTAGTTCAATAACCTTTAATTTACCTAAATGTATTTTCAATTAAAGAAGCTGACAGCTTTATAGCTCATGCGTGATCATTGCTGCGTTATTCCGTGTGCGTTGCATTAAGAAATGAAGAACTAAAGCTGCCAAATGAATAATTTATATTTCCTTTATGAGAAACTGTAGAAACTTTCAAATACAAAGGTGCACAGAAATATGAAAAAAGGCAAAAGACGTATTGTAATGTGAAATGATAGATTTATTTTTAGAAGACATGTTTATTATATATTTTTATATATATTCATAGATTTTCTATGGTTGCTTTATCATATAATTTCCTTTATCTACACATTTTTTTGCTATTTTGTTAAATATTGTCATTAATGCAAACGTGTCTGTTAGACTTTAAGGTAAAGATTTAACCATATTGAATCTCAGTTTATGTTGTGCACATGACTCATTATAACAACATTAAGGCTCAAACTCTCTACAAGCTTGATCAAAGTCAGGATGAACTGAAACCAGCGGCATCATTTCTGTCGGATGCAGCAAAGCTAATGGCAACACCAAGTCAAAATATAGTTTATCCCCATCTGACAACCTGTCCTTAGTCAAAATATATAGCAAACCCCCTCTATTTTCCTGTCGATAAGGTCCGCAGTCACCCAGCATCCTTTCATGTCTTCTCCTGTCCTTCATTAGTGCTGATATATACAACGGCTGGGTAGGTAAGACAAGATGGTGAAGATAGATGGCGTTCAGACCAACTCCACTGTTCTCAAGTATCAAAAGTAATAGAATGCAACAGTAACCTCCCAATATTTCAGCAGCCTTGGTTCCGAAAGTATTTCTCTCATCATTTTTCATTGAGGGATATTTAAAACATTTTTGTTAAAGAGTTATATCAACAGCTAAGTGAACCACAACAAGGGAAAAAAAATTGAAAAAGGCAAAGCTACAAGACTTCATTTTAATGAAAAAAACCCCCAAAAAACTACAATCCCAATGACATAATCAAAATGAAAACTATGTATACATATAAAACTACTGATTTGAAAATGTTGGTTATTTATAAATTATATATTTAGCTTTCCTTATTTTTTGTAAAATATACAATTTAAAAAAGATCTTTTCTGAAAGGCTGCAGAATGTAGAATTAATGTAGTCTTATAATAGAAAAAAATATTTAGCATAATTATTTACAAAAATTGGTTGAGCTAATGCATAACAGGTTCAACAGAGGCATATAAGTATCTATTAATAACATCAGGCCTATCTAATGGTTTGTAAGCTATCAATTAAAATGAGTTAAATCAAATCCCCAATAGAGAAAAAGCATGGGATGTTTACTTCCGGAACCCTGACTGTTGCATTGCTGAGGTAAAGCAGGAGATCGCTGAAATACAGACGCTCCATGTTTTGTTAGAGAAACGCTTTCCAGAGGTCAAAGGTCAAACACTGTTCATTTAAAGCACATGAATGTTATTTACTGTTCTATGTAATAGTATTCTCAGCTTCATTATATTTGTCAAAAAAGAAGAAAAATCCAGCTTTGTGTTCATCCCTGCTCGGCAGCTATTAAGCATTCCCGGGTAGAATGCTGTGGTACAGTCCAGACATAATGAAGGGGTCAGTCTTCTGATTAGCTGTTGTCTTTGGCAGGTTTCACACATCGATTGTTGGGTGGCCCTAGTTTTTCCAAAAGGATATTGAGGCAATGTTTCAATTGGGTGCCTTCTCAGTATGCGGCATTGACATTAACAGACACACATTTGCACTGCTTGATCCGCTGAACTTTCCGTTGCCGGTACGGCGGCTGGAGCCCAGGACAGTGAAGCCGTACGGTGACCGTGGTTATTCGGCTGGGCCGACAGAAAGCACAGGACTGGAATGAAGTGTTGTGGTCTGGCGTGGAAGCTGTTTTTCGATTTCGATGTGAGGTTTGAGATGTCAGGTGGCGGGGGATGTAGAAGGAGTTACACTGGCCATAGCAGAACCTGTTGATGACAGTTCGGCTCAGGCACCCCTCCAGGCTTACTGTTTGACGCAACGGCTGTGTTTTGCACCAGTCACTCTTTAGGTATTTCCTCTCGGTGACCACCAGGGCCTCACGACTCGACGACAGCATGTCGTGTTTGCCTTTCTGTCGTCGTGCTGATGTGTGCTGAGGCAGTGACGCTAGTGTGTGGGGTGGTGAAGACAAATCATTGCCTTTTAGCTTGTAAGGGGAGGGGATGGAACCCTGAGGCCGGGGTTTCTTGGTCTCTGTCGATACAAAAAGGGTCCATGCCAAAATGGCAGGTATTGCAAGCTTCCAGAACATCCTGAGAAAAGATTCAAAAAATAAGGAGAAACTTTAGTGTTTTTGTTAGGAATTCAAATGTATATATTGTCAAAGGAATAGTATTCTGTCATTATTCTATGAACTATGTCATTTATTCAGAAAAAAATGAATAAAAAATTAGGTTAATATGCATAGGTCTGCAAACCCAAAGGCTCTGCATGTGTGAACCTACAGAATGATGAATTACATCAAGTGGACCGTTTCAAGATGGTGGACATGTGTACATGTCTGGAGTGGTCGAATGGGATGTCTATACATGTCTATGATCCCTGTAGGAATTAGGCTGGAAAGCACTTTCTACGGAGCGTCATTGTTAAAACGGTCTGGAAATGGTTGTGAGTAAAAAAACAGTTCTCGATCTTGTACCCATTACTTGTAAAAGCACATGTCCTTTATCCTGCACTTGCTGCTTATTGCACTCCTGATTAGACCTAAACTGCATTTCGTTACCTTGTACTTGTACATGTGTAATGACAATAAAGTTGAATCTAATCTAATCTAATCTAATGTAGCTTACTCATTTCTTGTAATTCACCCTTACAAAACATGATGGTATCAAACATTACAAGTACCAAGATTTTGTAGTTCTTGGAAGTTGTAGATGAATAGACCAACGACTGACGTTTTACAGCACCTTGTCTATTCTTAAAAAGCAGCGGTTCTTATGTAATGCTGATAAAGTTAAACCCTGTCTTTGGCCTGAACCCTCAGTCTTGTTTATCATGGCGCCCTCTGTCAATTTTGCTCTAGATAACCCTCTGATAACCTCTGACATTTCCTATGCTCTATAACCACTGGCATTGTCTGTTCACTCTCCTCTCATTGCCAACCTCTTTCATCTTGTCTGTTAGGTAGATTTGGAATAAGGCACAGTTGTATTTCATCTATTTAAAAGACACAGTCTTTAGTTTGTTTTTATGTCCCTGAGGCTTTTTTCACATAGACTCTATTGTTTTTCAGGACAGACCAGCAAGAAGAGCTCCCAGAAAGCCTGGAGCTAAACAACATGAGAAAGTTACATAAAAAAACGATTACTTTCTTTTTCACACAATAAAAAAAAAGATAAGTTGAGCAACATTCAAGTCAAGAAAATGTGAAGCTTTCTCTAAAAGACCATGCATGCAACATCATTTTGTTCTGCCAGGTTTATGCTTTTTCAAAAACGATACCTTTTGATTTGGATTCGTTAATTTAAATGTATTATTTACTAATCCTCGCATCATTCCACATCTTTATGACTTTCTTGACTTAAGCGTTCAAGCTTGAAAAATGATTCAAAGCACCTCAATATGGTTTTGTGAGAGAAACATAAAAATGTAATATGTTTTTCACTTAAAGAGCTCAAGATTCATGAAGAAATTGTTCTTGAGTAAAATCTTTTACTGATGATTTTTCAATTCAGTCTATTTATTGCAGCTTACTGTTTAGTATCATTCCATTTCTCACATAAAGATATTGTATGACTTAAGAAGAAGTAATTTTATGATATTGTATGAAGCTTGAAAGCTCCAGCCCGATTCCTTGTAACTGAATGGAAAAGAACAGCTAGCTCAGTTTTCAGAATATCTTTTTTTCTACACAAGGATGAGGACAAAAAAAACTATTATATTTTGGGTTAACTGTCCCTTTTAGCTTTTTAAATCTGGGTTACTGGGGAGAATCGGCTACTTCTGAAGCTACAGTTAACTGTGACTCACACGGTGGCAGAAGGGAATGGATTAATCATCCGTATCTCCCTCCGTCAGTGTCGCCGGCAACCATTAATGCTGTTTACTTTTACACCAGTCCCAGAATGCTCATGCAAATAAACAGGGCCGCCCATCAAAAGGGAATGCTACAGAAGCCATGTGGTTATGAGGAAGTGGCCTTTATGTCTCTGCTGAGGTAGGGTTAAATAATGAGGGCTTTGCTTATGCCGGTGGTGAGATATGTAGGGGACATGTAAACAGTGGGGAGAGCACCATGTGAACATTATTAGATCAGGATGTGGAAAGTTTAGCAGTTTTGGGTTTCTCTCCTTCAGATGACCACAGTCTGAATAGAAGGCTCGGTTTACTGGTAGCTCAAGATTAGGTGTAAAGAGACAGGGAATGCCAGGATGTGACAGTGACTCAGAGGACTGTGACATACATACACAAACACACCATCAAGCTCACTTGTCTATACCTGAAACACATTTCAGATTAAGAAAGTGAATCACACACACACACACATTCAGACGTACATCAGACAGAGGGGCTATAAATCTCCCTTGAGAAAAATTGTGGTTTGGAGATAATGACAGTGTCTAGTTGGAACATATGCAAGAAAATAAACACAAAACCTTCTATCTCTCTCCCATTTGACTGCGTATGTGAGAAAGTCAAGGACAGATCATCCACACAGTAAGAAATAGTGTGAATTTACAGCATAAACCTGAATATAGTTACTGGACCTTTTACTGCAGTTTTTATACTAGTATTTTTACACTTGATTGTAATTGAAATGCACAATAAAGCACAACATAGCACAACTGTTTTTTTTGTTTTTTGTTTTTTTGCTTTTTATTACAGTAATGTTATGGAATTTCCCAGCATATACTGCATCATTAATAAATGATTAGGGTTTTATTAAATTAATATGCAGATCATTTTCTTTACCTGGAATTATGTGGCCATTTTTACAATCAGTCAATTCAATAATCAATGAATTAATTTTAGCATCACCACAATTCAAGTTGTATTGTGTATTATGAATGAAGGAACATAAATTAACAATGAACTGTTAAATGTTGAATAGATTTGTGTAATTTAAATTATATTAATGTAAACATAATGTGAATACATAAATATTATTATTATAGTATTATTATTAAAATAAAATAAAAAATATATATATATACGTAATAAATATACATAGTACACAGATATGTAAGTAAAAAAATATATATCTTGGAAGTGATTAATCATGATTATTTGTTTAACAACACTAATATATATATCCTAGCTATTTATCCATCCATTCTCCAAATCATATGTTGGATTATGGGAGACCTGAATCATGGATAATACACAACAGAAAGGCTTAGGTGGGAATCAAACCTGGGACTTTCTGGGACTCTCCGTGACGGTGTCTAGTCCAGGGGTGTCCAAACCTGTTCCTGGATGACTACTGTCCATTAGCTCCATTCATAATTAAGCACATTTGAACCAGCAGGTCTTCAGTCTAACTAGAAATGTCTAGACAAGTGTGCTGAAGCTGTTTTCGAGCTAAACTCTGCAGGACATTGGCCCTCTAGAAACAGGATTGCGCACCCCTGGCCCAGTCCATACTGTTACACTTGGCAGTATTTAACATGGCATTGTTAATCATAGAATAAAATTTCCATAATGTACATGACAAAGAAAACAGCAAAAAAAGTAAATGAATAATATGATTTGTAATGACACAGTAAGCAGTAATTTCCTGAATGCTTTGTGTTTTGCCCAAAAACTGCTATTTCACACTGAAACTTTCTTACAGATCTTGTTGCACAGAACACAGCTGCTAAAACAGTTTGAGCCGAATGACTGATGTAAGAGAATCAGTGTAGCGTAAAACAACCAAACCACAAGTACCAGCATCTCTCATTGAGCAGAAGCCAGCATGCACAGCCAGTGATACCAGCATTTGACCGACCACTGTCAAAACCCACAGCGAGCCTTCCCTCACACTTCCACAACATCTCCAACCCAAAACAACAGTCACACGAAGCCACATGACAAACCCTGAAACTCTCTCTCTATCTCACACCCATACACACATTGAAACACACAAACATCATCACACGCATAAACACTAACTGGCGCCACAAAATTATGAATTTGACAGGAGTTATCATCACAGCAATTATGTACCTCCCTCTGCCACAAGACATTGTCTTTACAGAATACTTATGCAACACACACACACACACACACACACACACATACATTTACTAACTGTATTCAAACAAATATCCTCAAGCACGTTCCTTATACACTATAGGTTGTTCAAATGGAACAATGTTTGGATTGCATCAAGCTCTTCACACTTTAGAGAGCAATTAACCTACGCATTGCTTCCTTTAGCTGTCTGTTCGTGTTAAGCTGGGTTTAGAAAAAGTATTTTAATAAAACTTTGTTTCATTGCTTCAGCTTCAACATTACAAGTCATGAAACATGGAAAGCTCTAGCGTGAACATTTCATTTATTCGAATCCAGAGACTGAGCCATTATCACAAAAAAAAGCATCTGCCCTGAAGCCCAGTCTACCTATTAATGCAATTTTATTCTCCTTAGGCATAGTCTGATTTGAACAATTGCATTTGAACAAACTGTACAAATGTCTGCAATTTTATGTGTATTTTTAATGTAAAGATGACAACTTTAGTGACCAGTGGGCACATATCTCTATATAGAAAAATCGGAAAGATTAAGATAATGAGAGGTTTCGCCCACAAGTTGCCAGGTGTATTCCTGAGTAAACACCTAGAAATGGCAGCATGAATTAAACTCCATGAAGCTGTCAAATGTTGCTTCTAATATTATTTCCACTTGTTTTTAAAACATGTATTTATTGTAAGAAGAAAAAAAAAACATTTAACAGTGAATGTTTCATGCCCACGCCTATTATTTCATATCACAAAAGGCAGGATGACAATATGGAGTGCTGAAAACAAGAACATGAATGTTACTTCTACCTTTTTATTTTACATTGTATCAGAGAGACTAAAAGCCAAAGTGCATGTAGGATAAGTAAGATTGTACAGAGAGCTTTGCAAACTCCAGATGAATCTAGTATCTAGATTTCAGCTTAGGATACCGTATGAAGTGTTTCCATGGTGTGATTTGTCACCATGTGGTATATGGGTATCTGTATCAGAGAGAGTAGATGGAATATCTGTGGTTTGGGTCTGTTGGGTCAGACTCATGTTACAATGCATAGCTGAGGTTTGAAGTGTGGTTGAACAGTTCAACCATATCAGTGACTGAATTCTCTGATGGCTGTCGTCACATAATGCTTTGAGTCTGACTTTAACGCCATCAGATACACACACAACATACAGTCGAGTCTATCTTTCCCAAATATTTCACATCTACTGCTGTTAATGTATGATAATTACAGTTACAACAAATAAATCCTAACCTAATCCTATTATAACAGAATAAAAGCCCTAACCAAACCCTCCTCATCAATCATAATTATAACTATAGTCTAGTCCTCAATCATAGGCACACATTGCTATCATTCTCAATAGTACTGGTTAATGAAGGAGTGGTGGGGAATTAGAAGGTCACTGGAAATCTCAAAGGCTGTCAGGCTCAAATCCGCTCAGTTTAATGCGCTCTGAGGGGCAGTCACCTCTTTGAACTGAGTTGCGGCTGATCCGTTTCCATGCACTTCTTTATAATGCCAATCATGCATTTTATTCGCAAACACACACACACGCAGGACTGAAACCAATACTGTCACACAACCTCACACAACCTCTCTGATGCACATGTCCCCATCCTCAAACATTCACCATCAGACTCACTCTCTCCATCCTTGCTCTCAGTAGCAGAACTCTATGATAAACATTATTGGTTTAATTACAGTTAGATAATAAAGAACTACTTAAAAAAACATTAAATAATAACATAAAGATTTATATATAGAAATGGTTCTAAAAATCACCAGGGTTCTTTGGCTTGTTAGAGCAGAATAATCTATTTAGAATCCTGTTTTTTTCCCCGAGTTTTCCAAACTCTTAAAAATAAAGGCTCTTCATTGGAATCTGTGGAACCTTTCCACTGGAACCTTCATTCTTATAATGAAAAACAGTTCTTTAAGATTAATAAATTGTTCTTTGGACTAAGAAAATCATATTTTAAAGAATGTATATACTAGATTCTAATAGAACCCATGAATTTATTAAAGAATGTTCTTTTTAGAATGTACCT
>JAUMHR010000072.1:6316754-6327204 GCA_032361145.1 Enteromius fasciolatus | reverse complement strand
AAGTGTGGTGCCTTTAAAAAATGTGGACCGTAATGGATTTTTGGCTTGCATGGGACTTGGAATGTTGACTTGACAAAGTCTTATTAAGTGTTTTTTGGGGAAAAAACTTTTAAAAAGTCAGACATATAGGTCTTAAACTTTACTAAGACATTATTGGGAAAATATAGAGTGACAACTGCTACAGTATTTATATGCATTTTTAGTAATTAGTCAGCTGTTATACTGTTATAAAGATCTCATTGAATTATTATACAGAATTTCATTTTGCTTCTTGTCCATATAAATATACAATTTGCTAATAATATCCTCATTGTGGAATAAAACTATTGTCTCTAAATATTCAGCAATGGATTTTTTGCAATTTGAGTATGAACTCCAGAACATGCAAACTTTTTTACACATTTTTATTCATTCATTCAGTTGCATCATTCATTTTATCTTAAAGCTTCAGCAATGGATGTTTTGCTTTTTGCAACTGATCATTTTAATTTGTTCAGTATCAAAGTCTGATCTTTTTTTGTTGCAGACAACAGCATAGAAATTGAGAAAGCACTAGTTAATGCTATTACTTTGGATGCTTATTTTTATCTTGTAACGAGCATCACCAATGAATGAAATCTGATCTTATCTGTGAAGCTGAAAGAAAAAAAGAATAAAAAAAAATAAAAAAAAAAAAAATATATATATATATATAGCCTATATATATATATATATATATATATATTTATTTATTTTATTTTTATTTTTTTTTGTCAAACCAAATATAAAAGTGACAAAAAAGTCTCATCAGAACCCTACTGTAGCTGTCCCATAAAACGTCATTTTTGTTTTCTGTGTCAAAAAGGTCAAATCACATTCTAATGAAATTCAAATGAAAATTGTAAAACGATAAAACATGAGAACTTTCAAGGGAGCAAATACTATTTATAGTCACCACACATTCATATTCATCCAGAACAAGAGTAAGTATTGTGTTTGAATAGGTGCCTGACAGATCACTGGGGTGGCGTCCCATGGACGAGTTCATTTTTCAGAAATAATGTGTCCTGGGACATATTTGGAAGAGAACACTACCATCAAGGATATTCTTGGAGCCCTGAAAGGCACATGCTTATGTATATTTAGTGTACGTGTGGGTTTTGGTGGCTCCTGTCTCATAAACCTTAGTGATCAGAAGTGACTCTGAGAAAGGCAAGCTGTACTATATATGCGTTTATGTGTGCAATAACACCGACACATGCATACGGATGCATCTTTAGCTCCTTTTACACCAGCAACTGTTAATTCCTGCACGTAGCGTTCAAACCACGGTTTATTCAAAACATAATTAAACCCTGTGCGAAAGGATATGCATATAACAAGCTTGGTGCCCCTGGGAGCAACGAGGTCAGTGGCTGGTCTTTTGTAGCAAGCACTAATGAGAATTCAATTAAACAATATGTGCTTCCATCGTCACGATGACCTAATGAGCGGCATGGTACGGTGGGAAAACCCAGCACCTGTGCGATCACGCAAGTGACACTACGCTGAACCCTGTTTGCTAATGTGAACCCACCAAACGGTGCCCAGTGATGAAAGAAAGAGTGGGGAGAGAGAACAAGCTTAATTACCAGAAAATGCAATCAGCGCTAGAGTTCATTCGCAGACAATAGACGGGGCATAGACCTCATTGGGGTTATCCGAAAGGGCCCAGTGGACAATTGGGTCATTGACATCAGATTGCTTGACAAGTCCCTGCAGGGCACAGGAGAGTTCAAAAACCAGAGCAAAATCGAGAAGTTTGTCGCTGAATCTGTCGGAAAGGGCCTGTCAGGAGTGATTAGCACGCCCTCCAAGCGCCCAAATGATCAAAAGGTCCTGTCCCTATAACACACAAACACACACACTGGCCCCCGCCGCTGCAGGTTTAATCTGAATTTGCATGGCTCTGTGTCTCAGCCTTCCTCAGGCATGATATAATTACGGCGATGAGCATTGCCCCATTGGCTTGGTGCTGGTTAGAGTTGTTTAGCGAGATGAGTTTGGAGAGTAGTGTCAGTCACAGAGCTTGTGAAGATTGCCTGCTAACGGTGATTTAGTGCTGTTATCAGTTTGTCAGTTTTCTTTGGCACTTTTTCTTTTTGTCTCTCATGCCGTTGTATGAGCTCTGTAATGTAATGTAAGGTGACAGGAGCAACTGTTGAGCTTAACTTGCAGTTGAATTTGCCAGGGTGTATATGTGGGAATTGTTGAAGACAAAGTCCTTAGGACAGAGTTTCAGATTTTGGTAACACTTTATTTTAATGTGAGTTCCTTAGTTTTTCTTGGTTTCCAAGTTACATGATAGTAACAATAAATTATGCATAATTACATGCAAGTAACCCTAAACCAAACCCTAATCCTAAACCTAACCATATGGTAAGTGCATGTAGTTAATTAATATTACTCAGTACTTAAATGTATAATTACACTGTAACAAAGAGTCATGTCAAATCACTCCAAAGAGAAGATCTGCAGCATAATTTAATTCAAAATCATTTGTTTAAACAAGAAAAACAATCTGTTAACTTCTTACAGTTATTGTTCAGTACATTTGACCTGTTTCTCTTCTAGTGTATTTTCTCACCCCTTCAGGCATAATTTGACCATTAAGCAGCGACAAAGCCACTATTATTCAGCACCTTTAGTGACTTCATCCATAAGCAACTGACGTCAAAAGGCCAGACAGTGAGATTACAGTAAGAGTGTTTTTGGACTGATGGCCCATGTAGGGTACATACTGATCTCTCACTGAAAGACCTGTCCCCTTTCATCACTGTCTGTATAAATCTATTGTGGCAGATCAGGGAAGAGTGCAGCCATTCCAACAGGGCACAATTGACCTTGTGTGGCCTTCCCCAGCAGCTGTCACATTGCCACACTGTAATGGAGGCAATTAGCCGCACTGTGTCTGTTACTATCACAGTCAAATCTATTGCACGAATCCATGCATACACACAGGTACTGCAGACAGATCTAATGAATGTGTGACATGCACACTGTCAGAGTAACCACAGGTGTAGTTAATTACATTAACTATGGACTCGATCCAGCATTTGACAGCCAGAAAATGTCCAAATACTTTGTCTTATTGTGAACAGTCTATTGTGCTGTTTTTATTTAAAACTAAAAATTAAAGGAATAGTTTACCCCCAAAAATGCACCTTTAGGCCATTCATGATGTGGAAGAGTTTGTTTATTGATCAAAACAGATTTGCAGAAATGTAACATTGCATCACTTGCTCAACCAATGGATCCACTGTAGTGAATGGGTGCTGTCAAAATCAGAGTCCAAACAACTGCTAAGACTGCCATAATAACCCAAAGGTAATCCAAATTAAAGAGGTCAAATGATGCAATTTCAAATGTTCCTTTCTCTTTATTGTGTTACAAGCTCCTGGTGCATAATGAAGATCTGTAAAGTTCAAAGACTAAAGTCTCAAAACCAAAGAGATATTCTTTATAAAAGGTATTACTTGTACACACACCTCTAAAGCATACAGGTTACTTCCGTAACCCAGGTTCCCTGAGACACGGGCCGAGTACTGCGTCTGATAAGACGCTATGGGAAAAACTCCTTTTTCCTCCTAACTGAAGCCTTTTTTAATCACGCAGTGAAACTGCACGGTCATTGGTCGCTGCAGTGGTATTTTTTTAAACCAATCGGCAGATGCCGTGCTATGCCGACCAATGGCTGCAGGTCCTGTCGAAGCTCGCCTCAGAGGGTGGAGCTTCCTATAAAAGGGCCAGCTTTGCGCCAGGACTTCAGGTTACTTCGACTGAAGCGACGGGTATACAGCGCGGCAAAGAACGCAGCACTCGTTCCCGTGTCTCAGGGAACATGGGTTACGGAAGTAACCTGTACGTTCCCTTTTGACACTTCACTCATACTGCATCTGATAAGACGCTATGGGAACTCAGTTCAATCGCGCCACGCTGTATGTGAGGGACGATAAAGCTTGAGAGTGAGCTCAGGCAAAGCCGGGGTGCACAGTCACATAAGCATGCAGAGAATAATTCCCCGCATATATGCAATCATATCGTCCTTGTGCTTAAAGGCGTATGAGCCTGAGATAGCTGTCTGGGCGTGTGTGCGGCCAGACACAGCAATAAGGTTACATAAGCAAAGGCTCGTGCCTGAGCTCGCCACTTGCGCGTGCAACAGGCAAAGGCGGTGAACTGTTGATTGCACATACAAGGGCTCGTGAGCCCGGGCTTGCGGTTTGAGTGATCACAGTCAAACACAGCGGACCGGTAAGCACTTTAAGGCTCGAGAGCCTGAGCTCGCTGTTTGGGTGCGCAGCGGGCAAACGTAACGAACGCAAAGAGGGTCGTGGCATGTAATGCCGGAACATGCTGGCAGAGGTGTCTTTGCCAGGTTATATAAAAATCTCTGATTAGGGAAATTCCACTAGACCATGCCCGTAATGAGGCAATGCTCTTAGTTGAATGAGCTTTCACTCCTATGGGGCAGTCCTGGCCCAAAGAGGAGTAAGCCAATGAAACAGCATCTGCAACCCATTGGAAGCCTTAGCTTCGAGACCGATGGCCCTTTGGAGCGGATGTCGAAGCAGACAAAAGCTGGTCAGACCGTCTAAGGAGATCGACCATCCAATTTAGGTTCTTAATGCCCTGACAGGGCAGAGAGGGTTAATGGGCCCGAGTTCTAAGCCTGCGGAGCTGACAGACAGCGCTTGCAAATCATCTATTTGCTTAACTGATGCTAAGTCAGCAGCAGAATAGCTTTTAGCATCAGCGCTATAGCAGTTTGCAGTTCAAGGGCGCGCCTCTGAGCTTCTAGCATGGTGGGCAGGTCCCACGTGGGGATGGTGCGAGGGCGAGAGGGCCTAAGCCGTCTAGCTCTACTTAGGAGACGGATAATAAGAAACCCACAGTGCCCACAGTCTGGCCTGCTATAAGGTAATGGTGGGCTGCTATGGCCGCCACATAAGCCTTAAGGGTGGATGCGGTGCATCCCCTATCTATCAGGTGTTGCAGAAAGGCTAGAATCAGAGATATCTGGCATGATAAGGGGTTTTTATTGCGCTCCGCGCACCACCTCTAAAAACGGACCGTTTCAAAGCATAAGTATGTCTTGTAGATGGGGCTTTAGCGTGAGAAATGGTGTCTAGTATGCACTCGGGGAGGCAGATAGGCTCCCGTCGAGCTGCCAGCATGTAGGGCCCACAGACTGGGCTGTGGGTGCCAGATTTAGCCCTCTGTCTGAGAGAGAAGGTCTCGTCTCAGGGGAATGACTGTGCCCTGGTTCAGTTTGCCGGGGATGTGTGTTGCCCTTATCGAGCGCAGGTTGTACTGGGCCCATCTGAGGAGGCGCGCAGACAATCTGAATAGGTGCTTCGATGACAGACCCTCCTCGAGATTTGTGTATGACACCCCAGTCATACTGAACGAACCAGGACGTGAGTGTTCCTCAGTTGCTGCAGGAAAACATGATAAGCATGCCATACTGCCGTTGATGTGCAAGCTGCTTTCTGCATCCGACCACAGGCCCGCGACCGGTGAGCCTTCGTGCAGCGCGCTCCAATTTTTTGCAAAGGAGAATGCCCTGTGCCTCTCTGCTTCCTGTCGCGAGCTGGCTAGAACGAGCCAGTCATCAAGGTAATTTAGAACATGGATTCCCATCTGTCTCAGAGGGGAAAGCGCAGCGTCCGTTAACTTTGTAAAAGCTTGTGGGGCCAAGGAGAGACCAAAGGGCTGGACCATGTAATAGAATGCTGTTCCCTTTGAAGGCGAATCTCAAGAATGGCCTGTGTTGAGGGGATATTTGTACATGAAAGTATGCATCTTTCAGGACCAGTGAGCATCCAGTCTGTCAGCTGTATCTGCGAGAGAATGGCTTTAAACGTGAGCATTCTGATCTGCCATTTTTTAAGGGCGTGATTCAGATGTCTCAGAGTAAAGGTCTCAGACCGCCATCTCGCTTGGGGACTAAAAAGTACTGGCTGCAAAAACCCTTTTTCTCTTTCTGACGGGGGACAAAATGTGTCGCGCCCCTTTAAGAGCAGTGCTTTCACTTTGGTCATGTGGTGCGGCTCATAACTGAAGTGGTGACGACGTCGCTGAATGGTGGCGGCTGCCCTGCAACTGAAGGGTGTAACCGTCTCTTTATTATCCCCATAACCCTTTTTGAAACCCCGGGAATGGCTTGCTAGGCATTCTGCCAAAGGGAAGGGTTTATTATATCGAGAGCTTTGTCGCTGTTTAGGGGCATATCGCTCGTGTGTATGCTTTTAAGAGGAACTGCTCTTGTGAGTTTGTGTGTGCGCTATCACAGCTCGCTGCATGGGCGCTTTACGGACCCAGTGTTTGCAGCTATTAATTAAGTGTCATACCTGGAGCAGTGCGAGGTAGAGGACAGAAATGGAGCAGCTTACGGAGTGTTAGGCTGTGGCTAGACTTTTCCGCCGTTTTTGTGTTTAGAGAACAGCGCTGTAGACGGCAGGTCCGGCGCTATTTAAGACCGGGGTCACTGCCTCTTCAGGAATGGGAAAGAAGCTTCCAGCCGACCTGAAGCGGTTTCTAGCGGCTCTGCATTGGCTGCTGTAGCTGAGGCGCGTGAGTCAGTGAAACGTGAAAGACAGTGTTCCTTTTAATTGGCCTAAAGATCAAAAACCACTCAAGAAGAGGGGCACTGATGATCAGTTTGAGCGAAACAACAGGCAGATCAAAGCACTGACGCAGACAGAGAAGACTGTCTGTGGAGGCTGTCTGTGACGTCGTCTCTCAGATGGCTTATTAGGATCATGCAGCTCGATGACGAGGTGCACTAAACCCCACATGAAACCCCACATGTAGTACTCATCCGGGAGAGGAGAACATGAAAGCGTGAAAGAGTCAGTGAGTGCGCGCATCAGAGAGCACGCACGGTTAGATTGTGAAGCAGGCTGTCCGCTCACGACTTTTTTAGAGCACTTATAAGAATCGTGCAGCTAGACACGAGGTGCACTAATCTTTACTTGAAACACACACTGAGAAGGCGGATTGTGTCTACATAATTCAGTAAACATACTCAATCTCAACTATAAATGTCGTTCTCGTCTGGGAGCGTGAGAGAGTTAGCTGAGCATGCGCGGCTCGACTGTAAAACAGCCTATAAGGATTGGACAGCTTGGAATGAGGTGTACTAATCCTAACATGAAACACACACTTCAGTCAAACATACTCAATATCACTGCAAATGCAGCTCTCGTCTGGGAGAGGAGAAGATGAGAGCGTGAAAGAGTCAATGAGTGCGCGCGGCAGACTATGAAGCAGATCGCACCTTTTTTCCTCAGATCGCTAAAACAGCGCGCTGCAAGGGCACTCTACGGACCCATTTATTGCAGTTATATAGTGTATCATGTCCAGAACTTTGCGAGACAGAGGATATAAATAGAGTAGGTTGCGGGGTTCCGGCCGCGGCGAGACTTACCCCGCTCTGTAGTTATTTATAGCCTTTTATCTGCCGAGGGGAATAAACTTGTAAGAACCGGCAGATAAAAGAGCTGTCGAGAAGGCGGAAACGCGAGAGCTGTGCTGGTGTGCGAGCCCCTAAACCAACTGCTTAATTATTCATTTTGCTCTGGCAGCTGAGGAGGATGAGCCGCTCGAAAGGGGCTTATTTACCCCTCCATAATAACCGGCAGAACAAAAGACGAACCCATAGCTCTACTGTTTCGGTCCCCGAACTCTGTGAGAGACTGGAAACAGGAACTTTCTCTCTTGCCGGGTGCCGGTGTAGTGCCGAATTTTGACCCCCTGCCAGATTATGACTCCCCTAGTTTTGGTAAGTTTAGTGTTAGGTGTGGGGGAGGGGTTATGATTAGGGGCGGGGTTAGGATTACTATTGATTTCAATAAGGGGAGTCATAATTCGGCAGGGAGTCAAAATTCGGCACAACATCGGCAGCAGAACTATCCAGCTGCAAGGGCATCTTCAAGCTGAGTAGAAATTTGCTCTTAGACGCCGGATGCCGGCAGGGGAATCGTCCAGCTGCAGTGCCGTATTCAACGGCGTAATGCTTGAGTCAGAGACAGCAAAGATGCACGTCGCTGAAGGAGAAGAAATCTGAAGTCCTGGCGCGAAGCTGCCCCTTTTATAGGCGGCTCCGCCCTCTCAGGCGAGCTTCAATAGGAGCTGCGGCCATTGGTCCGACATAGCACGGCATCTGCCGATTGGTTTAAAAAAATACCACTGCATCGACCAATGACCGTGCAGTTTCACTGCCTGATTAAAAATGGCTTCAGTTAGGAGGAAAAAGGAGTTTTTCCCATAGCGTCTTATCAGACGCAGTACGAGTGAAGTGTCGAAAGAGAACTGCTTGTTTAAACACTTTGCTAGTTCACAGAGTGGGAGCGTGTTTTCATAACACCACCCAAATATTTACGCAAAGAAAGAAGGTGAACTATTATTCTCGCTCTAGTGTTGCTGCCGGTTGCTGGGCGCACTGTGTGTCGTTGTGAAAGTGAAACTAGTTTGTTAGTGCTTCCAAACAAGGACATAACTAGAAATCAGTGGTCAGGTTGTATTCACAACACTGTTCTAGAACAGTTCAACACAAATATTAAAGTGTGTTTAACGCATTTACGGAGATTGAACTCATAAACCTGCAGAGCAACCCATGCTGGCTGTGCACAGAGACTATAAAAGAGAGCAATTCCAACTCTTCAAGGACACTCTGGCGCTTCTGACTCACAATCGTTTTTATGCTTTTTAGAACCAGCTATATAGTATTCAAACACGAGTTTTGTGTGCTTGTTGTTTCTCTGATCACAAATCCGAGGAGCGACGCGTAAAAAAACAGAACTAAGTCATGATGATCATATCCCCACTGGATGCAACAAATGCCTTTTTTGTGCATTGGATAGCTGGCCAATCAGAGCACACCTCACTTTCTTAGAACGATGAGGTTTGTACAAATTGACCCGTTTCAGGAGACGGGACTTAGAGGAGAAACTAGAATGTATATTTATATTTATTGAAATATATAAATAAATGAAATATAATTTAATAACTACGGGAAAAGAGGGGATTTAAGGACAACTCCAGGTTAAAATTCTTGGCCAGAAATGAAGGAAATTCCTCTCATACTTTTAAGAATGGGTGTGGCATATGTCATAGACTATTGTGGTTTGCTATTCACAAATGACTGTGCAATACTTACTGACGAGAGTTTCAAAACACAAACACCCACACCTTAACACATCTCAACTCTCGCTCATAGCGGAATTCAGCTCTGAATGGTGGTTATTCAGTTGAAACATGTTGAAACATTCTTCTCTATGTCTGTACATTGACACAGTTCCTCAGTATAAAACCCTCTTGACATCAAATAAGAGTCCGGGGCTGAACCACTCTCATTATTTAACAGGTTGCCATTCACATAATTTCTTAATTAATAAAACACCTTTCAGGCAGTTTATCATTCAAATGTTTGGGGGGGTTTATGTTTTAAAGGAAAGGACGTGACAAGGTATGGTTTCCCGTACTGGGAATTTGTGCTCTGCATTTAACCCATCCAAGTGCACACACACAGTAGTGAGCAGTAAACAACCACGCACACACACACCGTGAATACACACCCGGAACAGTGGGCAGCCAGTGCTGCGGCGCGCAGGGAGCAGTTGGGGGAACGGTGCCTTGCTCAACGGGTCTCACCTCAGTCGTGCTATTGAAGGTGGAGAGAGTACTCCCACCACCCACAATCCCTGCTGGACCTGGAACTCGAACCCACAAGTAAAACATTTATACCGTGTCCTTACAACACGTGACAAATAAAATTCCAGTGACAAGCAATTTGGACGTCCACACCAGACGCAAAACGACAGAATCAATCAAATATCACAGCCAATCAGAACGCAACAGAATGGATACATTTATAATCTAATTCATATATATTAAATATCTTTTTAAATATCAATAAATGTATCCAATGATAACATCTCTGTCATGGAAAATATTCGTTGGTTCACAGTGAGTTCACAGTTTTTACAAACATCTTTTACTTTATTTTCAATATCTGAGATGAACTATCTGTTGTTGCTTTCAGTATGGGTATAAAGACACGCAAAATAATATTTAAACTCATATTAGACACGTTTAACTTTGAATAAAGCACATAATCACCTTTGATTATCTGATGTCATATAGTTTGTATGTTTTTGTTCCAGACACAACGTCATGGAAATAGAAACCATTTCTAAAGACATTTTGTGTGGAGCCGTCGTGGATAGTCAGGGCTAAAACTCCTATTAATGGTGTGTTGTGTGTCATTAGGGCAAGATTTATTATTTTAGTTTAGTAAAAATGTAATATATTCATGTAGTGCCAAAGCTGAATTTTTATTAGGTCTACTCCAGTATTCAGTGTCACTTGCAAAATCATTCTGATGCATATTTTACTGTGCAAGAAACATTATTATTATTATTATTAT
>JAUMHR010000072.1:6273540-6287253 GCA_032361145.1 Enteromius fasciolatus | reverse complement strand
ATAGATAGATAGATAGATAGATAGATAGATAGATAGATAAGGCGTCAACTTATGAGTCAGATATTTGGGAAGTCCAGTGGAAGTGTCAGGACTGTCCCAAGAAAATGCAATGACTCTGAACTCACTTCCATTACAGTGAACGGTGTCTGGTGACAATTCAGCCTTCGAAAGAATGAGGATATCACCTCGATATGACTCCTACAGCTAACTGCAACTTCAGAGATGACAGGCTACAGATCACTTTATTTCCTGTTGCTCTCTCGAACATAATCAACCTCACCTCAGGTGCACGTTATTGCCTACTGTACTTTCCTCAAGGGGAATATTCATTCATGAGGAAAATATCCAGCTAACTGTGACAGGACTTGCTGTTGACTAAATTTGAGTTCTAAAGAATTTCTTTCCACAGCATTTGGGTGAATCACAGCAAAAGGCAGTGCTGCATTTCTAAAGTCATTCATCAGACACAGATACAGAAGTTGGGTGGGTTTTCAAGGTTCAATAACAAGTGATTGACGTGCTTTATTAAAGAAGAATCAGCGCACTGATAATGCTACACCCACTGTCAGCACATCTGCATAAGCTTTTGATGCAGCAAAAACGTTTATGAATGAATAGGTTCAGCTCGACTGACTGTCTACAAAAATTCAGGGAGGACTTGGTGGAGTTTCATGGGTAAATGCACTTTTTAGAGCTAAAATCGAATGGGATTACAAGTACAGTACAGTGGCGTGTCAATTCACAAATCTTTCATCAGCACTGATGGTTAGTAGTGATACTGTCTCATAATAATAAAGAAGCTTTGTCATTCAGATTAGCTTGGCTAACTGCATTCAATTACATGTGTTTGCTTCTGCATGTTTCACTAATAATATTTTTTACGTCCAACCAAGCATTCAAGCATTTCTGGAAAAAATGAAAATGTTGCATGAAAGCAAAATGCACATTATGGATCATCTAAAAAGGCACATAACAGGGGTTCCCAACCTTTTTGTGTCCAGTGAATCCCTTTGATTCTAAGCCAGACGTCCAGGGGAGGCATGTTCTTTTGGAGTTTAGATCTGACCATCTCCAGCACACCTGTGTGGAAGGTTCTAGTGACCTTGGCAGCCTTGATTACCAGGTTCAGGTGTTAATTAGGGTTAGAGATCAATCAGGCAGGAAAGCTGACATCCTGGGTGTTGTTGTAACTGCTTTATCCTTTATAATATAATTTTCATAAGGTTCTTACTATTTTACACAGGTAGAACAGATAAATAGACCAACAGACAGATAAATAGATATATATATATAGATGATTGATAGACAAATAGAAAGACAGACAGAGATAGAACGACAAAGACAGACCGACAGACAAGCAAGCTTTTCATTGGTGTATGGTTTGCTAGGATAGGACAATATTTATGAGATACACATAAATATAACCTTTACTTAATAAGACCCCCCACACAAACACACATATACATATACACACACACACACATATATATATATATACACACACACTAAAAACCTACAAAACAAACATCTCAAAGAGTTTGGATAAGCAAGCACGGAACCAGTTGTTTATTCCTGTCATTATTTTTGCAGGTTCTTTGGCTTATTTATACGGATAGAAATGGTACAGTATGGCCTGCAGCAATGATCTTGCGAGTTCAGTCTCAGGTCACATTGTTTTATGATTTTCCAGAAATCTGGCTTCCTCCTCAGGCTTCATACCTGTGTTGATGGCTCACCTCTCGAACACTCTCTTCCCACACCCACATATGAACGCAGACAATGATACTGACCTGATATTGAACCTGAACTACTTTTCTGTACAGGTGTGTGACAGTTGTTGTGCTTTATGAATGAGAGGATGAGCGGAAAGCAGGAAAGTGACATTGCCCCAGGCTTATAGGATTTCTTTACATAAAAAGGTATTTAAAAAGACAAAATAAAAAAAAGCTGTTTATATATATACATATATATATGACTGTGTGTGTGTGTGTGTATATATATATATATACTTTGAGAAGTGTTTATTAACAAAATAATCACTCTAATCTTGGCAGATAATTTGCAAGGTTACAAAGTTGATAGACAAAATGATTTGTTTTTATTATAAGTTGAATAGATGATGCACTCAAGACCACACCTTCTGTACCTGCTGTTTATCTCCTTGAGCAGGGTGATATAACACCCGCCAGGCCTTCAAGAAAGACTAACAGAATGAAAACAGTTATTATGGTTAATGCCTGCTCTCTCTCAACCTGTTCTGTCAGCTACATGCAGTGCCACAGGCTGCGATTACAGCAGGAAAAGAAAGACGGCAACCAAAAAAAAAACAGGTTTGTGGTTGAAAGTTTTGTGCCGGCTTCTTTGAAACTCCCAGCTCCTGAATCCTGTGGTTTACCTGAGCACTGCTCACCTGCGTCAGAGCTGACATCATAAGCGCGAGGACTGCAACAGGTCAAAGGTGACTTCAGTTCAGGGGAGGTTGCCTTCAACACAGTGACATCTACTGGTGACAAACGGACATAAACGTTCATGCGCAATATACAGGAGGCATTTATTTCAAAGCTTTTCCCTTAACTCTCAAGATAACCACAAACGCATGTTTAGCACTGTACAGAAATATACACTAATATATATGTGTTTTTAACACTTCACTTCTCCCCTTGGAGAAAAATAACAATCAATAATGGGACAAAAAAGTCTCTTAAAATAACAATTCACCCCAAAATTTAAATTCAGCTATTATTCTCCCTCATGCCTTTTAAAATCAATATGCTGGTATTTTTTTAGTGAAACACCAAAAGCAAAAAAGTCAAATAAAAGTATGAATCTAATTTATTCACTGATGATATTTATTGAATTTCACATCTAATGTCTTGTGTGTTGCACAGAACAAATACTAGCATATGAGTATGATATCTCTAATAATCAGTAGAGATATAAAATAGTAAATAAATGAAAATTGTCATTTTTGAGTGAACCATTTCAAACTACATAAAACTAAGATTCAGTATCAATGATATCTGCAGCCATTATTGAATATTAATCGAATGCTAATACATTAACTCTGGTGAATGTAATGTCACAGCTCAAAAAAAAGAATAATAACAAAACATTTGTTCAGAAAAGGCAGTAAACGCATGACATTAGTTGTCATAATTGTCAGACATTATAAGGAAAGAGGTCATGAATGAGAGTCTGGTCCATTTTCCATTATTTTAAATTTATCCTGACAGTGAAATCTGTTGAATTGATCCTTTGAGAAGACATTTTTCTTCTGTAAGGCACCTTTAGTCTTTCGGTGTCCATTGTATGGCACGACATTCTGACCATCGTCAAGGAATGTATGTAAACAGGTGTAATAAAAGGTTTTCAAGGTCTTTGTCTCAGTCACTATCAGCCCCGTTGTGATCAATTAAATGCTTTTCTTCCAAAAGGTGAACCTATAAAACACACAACAACCCATTATGACGAAAAAGTCTCACTGGGATTCTTGCACAACAATATAATAAATAAATAATATTAATAAACATACGTACGTAATTGATTTGTCTTAAAATTTAATTTACAATACATTTATTATAAACGTACAATAAATAATCATGTATTCAATAATTATTCAGCAAAGTGGTGCTACCAAAGCCAAAGTCACGGGTCTGATGAAATATGTATTCAATATAAATCACTCTGGATAAAACATCTGCCAAAAGTATAACAGTAAGTGTATGAAGATTGTTATATAAGAAACATGAAGCTAAACAAAAATATTTGGCAGCAAAGACGTGATCAACCAACCAGAAGTAACTATTGCAGGGAGTTACGCAATTAGACAGTTTAATAATCTTATGAAATTACAATTCTGTCATGCTCATGTTCACCTGCGGTTGTAAGACTCGCTGGTAGGTGGGGCTGGACAGTTCGTCAAGTGTTTCAGCAGCAGGTTTATTAAGTGTCTCCGGCAGAAGAAGCCCCAGGCAGCCCGCGGAAATCCCACTCAAACAGAACACCATAAATGGCATGGAAGTGTGCAATGATTTCTGGACAATTACCAATCGATCAGTACACAAATTCATTTTAGAGCATTTTTAAATAATATATTAATAACATATATGAATGCATGTCTTAATATTACATTAGATATTACACTAATAATTACTGAATCACACAAAATATTATTACAGGAAAGGAAAAAAATGGCACTTCTTAAGTCTGACAGCTTATAGCTACTTACCATACTCGGCACAAACGGTGCCAGGATTCCCCCAACTCTACAGGACATGGAACACACACCCAGGCCTGCATTCCTAACACACAAACACACACGCGTTAGAAAACAGCCAGCACATGTAGTGAAGGACTTTTGGGATGTACATTGATTTATTTAACAGCGTACACTAGAGGGCGCTAAAGCACAGAAAAGTCTGTAAGCACATACACCTTTTAATAATCATTTTTACTTAAAACGACGATTGTCAAAGAGCTAAAGCACAAAAGATGTGCCATATCACACATGCAGCAAAAGCATTGGCTGTACCTGATCACGGTTGGGTAGAGCTCTGACGTATACACATACACTATATTAAATGCAGCACTGACCATGAGTTTTCCCACTAGAGCCAGTGATGTGGCACTTAATAATGACCCTGAGAAAAGCAAACAACAGGCTTTAGACAACCAAATTAGAAAAGCATGATGCATGTTTACAGAGAATATTAGCACTAGTTTGAAATTATTTATTATTATTATTATTATTTTTAAATAAATGTTGATTTAACAGTTGATGGATAACAGTTACTTAATATTTCTGTGGAAACTTTGATACACTAAGTAAATATATATTTTATATGTATATATTTTTATTCAGTAATGTCATAACAGAGACAAAAACATATCTGTATCATTTTACAAAATATTATTATTTTAAATAAATTATATTCTTTAAATTCATTAATAAATCCTAAAACAAATGTGTCATGGTGTCCACAATAATAATAATATCAATAAAAACATTATTAATAATTTGAGTCGTGTTATATAATAATTGAGCACCAAATCTGCATATTAGAATTATTTCTGAAGGATCATGTGACATTGAAGACAGGAGTTATGGCTGCTGAAAATTCAGCATTTACCTTGATGAATAAATAAAAATATTACAATTTAATACTAAAAACTTTTTTTTTTTTTTATTGTAATGATATATTTTTTTTAGAATATTGCGATGTTTTATTGTTTTACTGATCTAATGAATGCACCACAAAACATTTTTAAATGTTAATTATTTCACTTTTGACCAATTGTGTCATTGCATGTGTGGTCCCCAAAAAGTATCATAGAACATTTCTGAAATAATACATTGCATAAATAACAAAATTCAACCCAAGTTATTTTTATATAGAAAGATGATCACCTGATACAGGTACGAACATTGTGAGCAGACAGGATACGCCTGCAAATGCAAGAAAATTGGCCATAGACTTCCTCCGGCCTGCCCTAAAAGCAAACAAACAATCACACTAAGCTAATAATGTGACAATAACAGCATATGAATGTGATCGTGCGAGTGCATTTACCACTGTTTGTTAATGAAGTACATGCAGAGAGGGTACGCAGGGAGTTCCACCAGACCATACATGGCAACGCTAAGGTAACGATTACCTTTATCTTCACTGGCACTGAGAGTCAACCCATAATACACAAGACTACACGCATACCTGCATTATACACATACACAACAAATGAGTACATTATAATGTATGCATAACACTGTACGTTTTTGGAAAATATAACAGACTCCTATAAAACACTCACCACACATACATGAGCACCACAGTCCTCCAGCGCAGTATGGGATGTGTGACCAGCTGGAAAACCCCAGGGCTGGATGCACCTGGAGCGCTGGTGCTGATGGTCCGCCGGAGTTTCACTGAAATTCTGCCTTTGCCGTTCCTCACAGCAAAATCCTTCAGGATGTCTTCAGCCTTCTCTGTCTGACCCCGAGAATAAAGCCAGCGTGGAGATTCCGGCAAAGTCCTGTCACAGTCATGGAAATTAGGCAGACATATTCTCATTTCTCGTGGAAATTATGACACTTTAGATAAGATTCCAACATGATTTGTGCATTTATATAGATGTGTGTGTGTGTGTGTGTGTGTGTGTAACCTTGGACCAAAAAAAAAACAGTCATATGGGTAGGAAATATACAAAATATCTTCATGGAACATGATCTTTACTTAAAATCCTAATGATTTTTGGCAAAAAAGAAAAATCAATCATTTTGACCCAAACAATGTATTTTTGGCTATTGCTACAAACATACCTGCGCTACTTATGACTGGTTTTGGTCACATATATAAACGCAAATAAATACTCAAAAGAACAATTTACACTATGAATTTAGAGATTAACAATCTAAATATTTTTAGGGATGCATTATATTGATTAATAAAAACATTTTGACAAACTTTTCCACAGAAATATTAAGCAGCAGAGCTGTTTTCAACACTGATGAGAATGAAAATTTCACGTGCACCAATCCGTATATTCAAACTTTTTGTCATTTTTTTTTTATCATTTGTGACATTTAAGAGTAACGGCTGCTGAAAATTCTGCTTCACAACCATGGGAAGAATTTTTATATGCATTACATATAAAAGAAAAAATATAATTTACTTCTTCCAAAACTTAAAATATTGACAACCACAAATTTTTGAACCGTTTGAACGGTAGTTATTTTGCACTTCCTTCAACCGAACACACTTCGAAACTTTGTTTTTGTTCAAGTCATGCTTTTACAAATGCTTAAAGTGTCCTAAAAGTAAATCAACAAGTGTAGTTTAAGCACAGTTAGTTTAACAGTTGAATAAAGGGTTACTCCACCCTAAAATGACATTTTTGTCCTTAAATCAGGTGATCAGGTGAACCCCATGTAAAAATACATTAAAAACTCATCCTCAGAACCCAGTTTAAGACTTTTGACTGTCCCACTGTTTGCCAAGTAATGGACATCATCATCAAAACAGTCCATCTGCTATCAGTAGTTTAATCTGACTTTTATAAAGCAACAAGAATAATTTTTGAAAATGTCTTAAATTGTGTGTGCGGACGAATCAACCTTTTAAGGCTTTGGAACAACATTGGAGAGTGGAGTAACTCTGTAATAGCAATCTGACTGCATCGCTCGCTTACACACAGAGCAGGAAGAGCAAAAGTCCAGGACTGTTGGCTGCTGTTGCTAGGTTCCGCCACGGCTGAACATAATAACCCAACGCAGCAAACAGAGCGATGCCCACCGCAAAGGTCATATTAGTCAAGGTCCCTGAAACACAAAAATCACATTAGCTTTACATGACTACTGTGAAAGTAAACAACAAAATCCATTTAAATCCTTATTCATGTGTACCTGTCATAGCCCAGTAGGACTTTCCCACATATTCCTGAGTAAGAACAAAGCAGACCAATGCCATTCCTCCGTTCATCAATCCCACCAGCAGCCGAGACACAGCAAATACCTCATAACTGGGTGCTAATGCTGTTCCGTACCCAAACAAGACCTCAAAAAACAGTCCTGAAAGACAACAGTTTTAATTAAAAAAAGTCACCTAAACAACAACACATCCAGTTTTTGTTTTAGGAATGTTTTGGCCTTTTTTGTTTGTTTCTTTGCTTTTAGTTTTCAGTTGGTTGTGCATGAAAATCACATTTAAAACAGGTCTAGATGTTTAAATGGATGCAAAAAAGAGAAGACCTATCACGGTGCAGCATGCAAATATTACAATGATGTAATCCGTCCTTATAAAACATGCTATCAATTAAAACATTTTCCAATTTTAGCTCCATCTTACCAGTTAGGAAAACCGGCTTCCTGCCAATCTTATCAGAGAGTGGTCCAAACAGGACGTTTCCAATCAGCACACCCGCAAAGAACAGAGACCCAGCCAAGTTTACTTTGTAGGCTTCATGCTTGATCAGGTACCACTGCATAAAAAGACCAGACCGGACCAGAATATCAAACAGCTCTAATTTTACCACATACCTGTTGTCCTGACCAAACATAAAGACTGACAGATAGTTCTTTCTTATTTGATGTCAAGTCTAGGTGTGATTTGTATTTTTAAGACAAATTAGTTTATTGTGCTAAACTGATGACAGTTTCTTACCTCAGTCACGATTGAGCTGATGTCCTCTGTGAATTTCACACTTTGAGTTATACCATCAGCCGGATCTCCAGTAACAGGTTCTATGTGATATTCTGGCACAGCACCCACTAAAATGATAAGCATGGACTGACATGCCATGTATATCTGTAAAAACAAGACAAATATTTCAGGTTAATGATCTAGGCCCAGTTTACCACTAGTAAATGAACAATAACCAATCTGATCTCAAACCAGCTCAAATAAAAATCACTAGAATGCTCATTTTCTCTTTATTTTACATTATGGCCATAACTCAAGTAGGTTATTTCAAATATATATGTATTTTTATATATAAAGTGCATTTTTGAAAAAAACAAATATATATAAATATTTGTGACTTACTACTAAACATTACTACTACAACTCTGAAAACGAATGAATTATTGATATACAAACATTTTCAGTTTTCAGAGTCGGCAAACTATTATCATTGCTTTATGAGACTTGATCAGGGGCCTGTTCCATAAAACAAGTTTACCAAATAAACCAGGCTTTTGGCAGATAGTCCGACTTATTTTAAACCAAATGAACTGGCAATAAGTCAGACTAACTGAAATAAACCTGGCTTATTTGGTAAACTTGGTTTATGGAACAGGCCTCAGGTTCCAGGGTCTTAAAAAGGAAATCCAAACTAATGACGTAATAAGTAAACGCGTTTAAGTAAATGATTCACAGAATCTAGGTCGAATTAAAGCACAGACACCCCATTGCCTTAAGATAGGATGCAAATGTGCCATGGCTTCAAAGGTTTGATTTATCAAATATAAATTTTGCATAGTTTATTGGCGCGTGTGATCATAAACAGAAAGGACTTTAACTACACAAACACATGTCTGTCCCAGGGGCCGCATAAAGCCAATTTTTCAGTTTTGTGTGTCATTGTAACTCCTTTTGTGGGGCTTTGCTACAAGCTTTAGTCTATTGCGTGCATTTGAATGCAGAACTCTTCAGGAGCGCATGAATATGCATATCAGTTGGTGTGGACAAGAGTGTATCTTTCCACAAAGAACGTATCTGAAGTGGATCGAACCCTGTACCTGTGATAATATGACGTGTCGAACACGCTTGCCTCAGAGGTTACTGATAAGTCCATCATCAGCAGATGATCTGGACAAATTAGTAAACGGTTCGGATTCATTGCTAATGACTTAAGTTTCATTTCAGTTATCCAAAATATACCTTTTAAAAACTGAAAGATAGGTGTTTTACTGTCTCCATATTTCACCTTTAAATTTAACCCTTTTTTCAAACGTGCTCATGTTCTTAGGTCGTCAACTTGACATTGTGAGTGGGACTAACAGAAACTGACTGATAATAAAACTGCCTTAATTTGGCCCACCCGTAGCTAACATTACGCCACTGGTCTGTCCTGTATTTATGGATTTGTATCTATCATCTGTTATCGTTACCTGTAGGAGAACCAGGATAGTGATCATCCGCTTTTGGTGTCTACCGAATTCTCCAACCACCTGGTAAGCCTCCTCTAAATCCATTCCAGTGTCAAAGCATCCGACTGCATACCAGTGTGTGTATATTTACATTTTTAATAATGGCTTTCAGAGCAACTGAGGTTTCAGATCCTCCGCTGTAATCTGGCTTCCCTTCTCAGACGTGGACTCAAACCACGTGGTACAGAGCAGTTCTGATTGGATGAGTTTGTGTTATTCAAACACGTGGACAAGACCTCTCTTCTGATTGGACATCGGGACTTAACGCTTAGCGGAAAATTTATTTGAAACGAGAGCTATTACTGACCACATCGCTTTTAACTGTATTAATTTAGACCAACAATTAAGGGTCAAAAGTGTTTATTAGCATTCTTTGAATTTTCACATCAACAGTTATTATTAAAGACTATCATTGTCACTATTTAGGTGTAAAATATTTTCCAGACAGCAACAGTAGAAACTTCCGGATAAGTTATACGTTACACATTCTGAGAAACGAAGCAACTTACAAATTTACATTTAAGCTCGGATAAGTTTTTTTTAGTTCAAGCAAATCAAAACATGAAAAGCTAACTTCTGCACAAATTCAGGGACAAGAACCAACCCCTAAAAAAAAAAATAACCAATAGGATTTAATAGGTTTTTCCCCTTGCCTTCTCCGACTGATTTTTAAAATTAATGCATTTCTCTTACACTATGTCAAGTTTTCTAAAATAATAATATTTCAACAATTCGTTGTAATTTCTTTATTAAATGCAGCAATCCAGTTAACATGATTTTCTTGTAATAAGAAACTCTTAAAATACGAGGTAAACATCTACAAGTTATGTAGAATGTTACAAGAATGTACAATGTTACAGTCAAACTAAATGTATTAGAAACTTTATACCAACATTTAAAACCCAACAATACTTAATATTTTTATTGGTTTATACATGGAGTGGATCATTTTCTTTTAGCCTTTAATTAAACACTCAAATGTTTAACAAAAAATAAACCACAAAACAACAAGCGCTAAACTCTAGTGAAACAGAAAAATGTAAGAAATCACCCTGAAGTTAAAACATTTATTGTTGAACTGTGAGGAAACAGACATATGGAAGCTAAATACATAGACAAATCATATTTAAAAAGACATACGCAGATAGTTAAAAAAATGCTCTTTAAACACATACATGGAACAACAGAAAAACAAACAAATACAATTAATTCTGACACCTGAGTGGTAGTTTAGAACGTGGCGGAGTTGAGTTTTCGTTCTCCACCTTTGAACGGTTCAGTGACTTATTGCAGTTTTCCCTCTTGCTTTTCTTCTGTTTAGGCAAAAACAATAAATAAGTAAATAAGACTGTCAAAAATTTTATTTAAACCCAACACCATTTAGATGCAGCCACATAGTTGTTCAGAATATTTTCACAGACCAAAACAGGTCATTTTAGCAGGAATTCATCCGGTTGGGAATTTTGCTTGAGGCAAAACATTTCCCAACACAGATTCTGCACCAGGTTTTGTGTTTTTCATGTTTATCAACAGAAAGCTTGATTCAAGTAACTTGTGTGCATCCACATTGCTGCATTGAGCCAAAAAACGGTCAATTTGCTTATTGCAACATAGAAAATAGCTAATGTAGCCAGACTTTAGGCCTGTGTATGACATTAAATGGGTCCAAAATGTCTCACCTTGAAAAAGGGAACCCTTCCATTTTCATAACACACCAGGTTCTCATCAGAGCACGACTGTTCAGTGACATTTCCATCACTAGAAACACTGACTTCATCCTCCAAAGAGTCCTAAAAACAGAAGGGAGGTTACACCAGTGCAAACAAAAGCGTTGACAACTTAATTTTAAAAGCAGACAGTTTTTCCACTGAAGGGTCAAAACTTATGACTGTAATACCTGTTCGAGAGGTTTCTCCTCTTCCGCCTCTATGAGGATATCGCACTGGCTCAGTGCACACTGAAGCTGCTCCTGCTGAGCTTTGAACTCATCTTCCAGCTCCTCTCGACTCCTCAGCTTGTTCAGCACACGTGGATACACGTACTCCTTGCGCTGAGGGGTCGTTCCTGCAAAGATTCGTACATCACATCAGTTAAGCCATTGAGCCACATCTACATACCCAACACCATATTACCCCAGACAGCTTCTCTCATACCTGTAGGTAAATCTTCCCGTAGTTCTGAGCTGATGAAGTTGTGTACTGTGTCCAGTGCCTGAGTGTTGATGGAGAGGAGGATCTCTTTGTGCTCCTGCAAGGTAGCATCATCTTTGCCGGTCTGCAATTCCACGCGACTCAGGATTCCTTCTACTTCCTGTTGCATGTGACTCAGACGGGCTTCACAGTCCTTAATGGCTTTTTCACCCCTTTCTTCTACAGACTGCATGCACACAGAAAAGATTTAGCACAGACAAGAAAGTTACATTGTTAACTTTCTTAGGTTCACAAGACCGGAAGCACTCAAGACTGTAACAAGTCTAATAAAAGCTTAGTGCCCTTAACACACACTAAATGCACATCATTAAGGCTAAGCATATATTTCTTCAAATTCTGGAACCCACACATTCCAAAACTGCAAGGTTTAGAATGAGAGAGAAAAAATAAATAAAACTACTGCAAGTTAGTAAGGTAAAGTAGTTTTGGCCCTTTTGAAACTTGTAGTGGAGTAACTTTCACTGTAAATATATACATTGTATTTATTCTACACATATTTGAGGTCTTCACACCCACTTAAAAACACTAACACAGGAAATAATCCATGCACATAAAAAGTCTAGTCCAAACTAACCATAAACAGGTTTTTCACAGCTGTGTCTGTCTCCTTGATGAGTTTGAGTTGTTCTTGGGCTTTATTTTCAGTTGCGTCTCTGGCTTCATGGCACCACTTAAGTCCCGACTCAGCTAAGAAGTCCACTGATGTCTGCAGGTGTCTGCAGTAACCAGCACATTCCTCCAGTGTCCTCTCTCCTTCTACTGTCACTGCATTCATCTCTGTTAAAACTCCATCCACAGAGGAACCCAGCCGAGCACGGACAGACACACTGTGCTCCTCAGACGCAGTGCATTTACTACAATGAGAGATTTGTTAGGGTTCTGATACAGAAAACTTGAAGTTATATGTTGTGAATGCCTGCTCACCTCTGTATGGAGCTCTGTAGCGTTTCTAGTGGAACAATCTGGGCAGATGCTGTCCGTGCAAGATCCTCAAACTCAGTCTGAGTGTTCATTGCCAAGAGATTCATTTGGTTGTGCAAACATTGAACCAGTTCGGCCACACGCTGCAGAAGGGAATAATAAGCATTTTATGAACCTTCTAGTGAAGAGATTTTAATGGAACTAAATGTTTTTATTAAAGGGGTAACTTAAAAAAAAAAAAAAAAAAAAAGTTTGGAAAGTGACTGCTTATAAACCATTTATAAGGCCTGCAGAGCATTTAAGCATGTACTGAAACAGCCTCCGTGTGGCCAAGAGGTGACATTTACAGCACCCACAAAGTTTGTGAACACCTAAGCCAATCGGTTTAAAAAGAAAGGTGATCACTTAATTTAAACAACCCTCCTCAAGAAACGGTCAGTGGAAGAAGACTTACCGCCTGATGGTTGTTTCCAGCTTGACTGATCTGTTGCTTGAGCTTGTCGTGCTCGGCACGCAGAGTGTCGAAGCCTTGCACAGCACACTCTCGCATACTGGCCAACGATTCATTATAAGAGTCAAAAAACGACATCATCTCTCCTTTCAGACCCTGCATCTGTAAGTGACATATGATGAATTACAATCTCAAAATAGTCAAACTGATGTAAGACTGTGCAAATTCTTCTGGAACATACCTGCTCAGCCAAAGAGTTGTATCTGTGAAGGGTTTGCTTCAGATTGTCATTCATGGCCGTGACAGATCTGATACCTGGCACCGCCTGGGCAATTAAAACCTCCTCTAAATGCTGCCTGTGTTCATCCTAGTTAAATTAAAATAAATAAATAAATAAAAAAACACATCATATCCTGCTTCCAAAAAAAAAAAAAAAAAAAAAAAGACTGACATTTTAGCTTCTTTTCTGCATTTACGTGGAGTAGGAG
>JAUMHR010000072.1:6253166-6264917 GCA_032361145.1 Enteromius fasciolatus | reverse complement strand
AGGAATGGGATGGCACTTCAGTTCATAGAATGAGTAAAGGCAGGTGAGCGAATACTTTTGGTAATATAGTGTATGAATAACAAAGTTGTTCGCCAAACTCCAAAATCGCTTGTTGCAGCATCTCATTAGAATATTTCACACTGCTAAATGCAAATGCAATATCCCGCTGAATCAACTAGTTAGTTCTTTAAAATAAAATGACAGTAATGTAAGCAGAATGAATAATTGATGAGAATTTATGAGTGCATGTGTGATGGGGGGGTTACACAGACTTGCCCTTTATTTTCAGGGTCAAATCAGGTGACCTGCTGGATAGGTTGGCCCGAGGGGCCCTTTCATGTGTCAAGTTTGCAGGCGTTGTTGGAAATCAGGTGTTAGTCATTTTTATCTGCATGTGGAATTACTTTGAAGCTAGTTTTTGTCATGTTTGTCTTTGGATATATCCTTATTGGTTTATTGGTGTTTTGGTTTATACAAGTTTATTGGATTTATAATGAAGCCCATAATTCTCCTAAATTGATAGTTCAGTATAGGACTTGGACTGATATTTATTAGGAAACAGTCAGTCCTCACGGAATAATAGCTGCTGCTATATTCAGAGTCATTCACATGATAATGTAGGTCATGTTGAGCGCTTTGTTCTGAAACTCGACTGGGTCTGCGGCCTGCCGTGCTGCCTACAGTGTAGCGAGAGGTTAACAGGAAGTCTAGATGCTAAGTTGAAGCAAGAGCTAATAACTAGTCTCCTTTGCAGTAAATCAACATTGAAAGTAGCCAAGGATCCTAAGTTAGATTTTTGAATTGCTGGCTTTACAAAAATGAACTATTTTGTGTGTGTGTGTTTATATATATATATATATATATATATATATATGAATCTGTATGTGTGTGTGTGTCACTGAAAGGTAGGCTTATACTAATTGTAATTCTATAGAACTCTGATAATTTGTTATTGGCCACTACTGATTAATTAAAAAAAAAAAATCAATTACATCAGCAACTATCAGTTTTATTATAGATTATTCTGATGATTGTCTCCATCATTAATCTAATTGTGAAATATATAAATATGTAATGCAACATTAAATTTTACACAGTAATGGATTCCCTTCCGTGTCTCTTTAGCTATGTTTTCATCCATCTATTTTTATGTGCGTTTTGGGATGTTGCAGAAAAAAGCTAGATGGATATGCCAAGATGCACATAAACTCACATAAGAGGATACATTTTTGCCTACAAAATTTGGTGCATGAACTAGAATGGAAACATTTTTAACGAGTAAATTCCTTAATGTTCATCAAATAGACATGTGACTAAAACTGGACCATTCTAAAATGCTTGAGCAAAGTCTCGTCAAAGTGCTTTGTTATAATTCCCAAAACTGCATTCCTGAACGGCAGGCTCTGAAAATAAGGTAACTTGACCGCGATTTTGCTTTGCGCTCTGAATACACTAATTTATTGTGTACAAAAAAAATTAAATAAAAAATTTAAAAAAATAAAAGTCTTCTACTATACTGCAGAAAAAAATATTTTTTATTATATTTTCTGCAAGTTATCAGGAAGTAATGATTTTGTTCTCTTTGATTCACATTTTGTGCATAGGTTTATTTCTTAGCTTTGAATGGAAACATAGCTTTTGTCTGCCATGGGATTCGCAGTCTGAGAAAGTTTGGCGATTTCTGTTCTTTGTTGCGATTTGAATTTATGACGTGCAAAAATGTAAATATAAATCTTTTGAATAGTAATACTTTAATATATTGGATACTTTTTTTGTGTACCAATTTGTCTTTCATGCACAGGGAAAAAAAACCTCTGATATTGGCATTTTTGTAGATAATTTTGATTTAATTAATCAGTTAGTTGTTGTAGCCTAAAATGACAGGAGATTTGAAAGAGATCCCATTGGTTTTATTTTGTATGAATTACTGCAGTTACTGTTTTTGTGACGGTATTGATCTCACTAATTAAGATAAAGTACCAGTAACAAGTTGTCTTGAGCCTTGATCTTCAACACTGGAAATTTGCTTGTGCTTAGTCGAATCGGGCAGCCGTGACCTGGCCAGCTGTTTTGCAGTCAAGCATTTAACATCGAATGTTTCGTTCACCAAAACAGATGTGTGTCAGCGTTTTCGAAATCTGAAAGTAAATAACCTATGTGGTTGCATTAGAGATTCATGAACCCGAACATGAAGTCTGAGAGCAGATTTTTAACCAAGAGCAAATGTGTTCGCTCACTGAAAATGAAGCCTTGTGTTACTTGAGCTGAAATGACTTGTGGTGATTTGTTGCAGCTGTGTCGAACGGCAGTGGTCAGGAGGAGAGTGCGGGCTCGATCCTGAGTGGCAAAAATGTGTTGACAAGCCAGTTGTCATCCAAATTCAGCTGTCCTCTCCTTGCCAAAGATATGTCCATTATCACAAGCAATATTTCCTCTTTCTCCGTTTTCAGAGTATTGAAAGAATATTGTCTCAGGCCCCCTCCCCCATCTGCAGCATTAAGGTACTGGGATTCTTTTATCTCTGCCCAAATAGTAAAATACAGATTGTGTCATAATCAGTATGTTTAAATGTCCACTCTTATTTGGTGGAAAATATACATGTATGCTTTAGACAGCCCTATAGTGGAAATATGAAAAATGACTGATGTACTGTACAGTAACATTGTTTATTAGAAGATACACCACTGTTCAAACATTTGGGATCAGTAAGGTTTATTTAGTTTCTTTCACTCAGGGTGACATTATAATGTTACAAAGATTTTAGTTTTAAATAAATACTTTAAAATTTCTGCTCACTAAAGAATTCTCAAAATAAATATGCCATGCTACAAAAATATTAAGCAGATCAGCTGATTTCAACTGCACCAAATCAGCATATTAGAATGATTGGGAAAAGGCTGTTGTGCTGAAGACTAGTAATGCTGCTAAAAATTACATTTTTATATTTTCTATAAACTTTAGTGCAGCATTGTCTTGCAAATGTACTGACCCCAAACTTGAATGTTTCATTAAAACCTAAATGTTTTAGATGTGCCTATACATATATAAATTGTGATTACTATGAATAGTGCTTTTGAGGAAGAAGTAATCATTATATATTGCAAAATATGTTTAATTAAGATGTTTAATACCTTGCGTTACTATTGGTCATTTGACATGTTTGTTCTTAACTGAGTGGATGGTTTTCAAACAGAATAAAATATTTGCCCAACCTAATGTCTATAGTCAAAAGTAAAATTTCTGCCTGTCTGTTTTTCCTAGCAGAATAACTCGAGGGGAAAAAGAATGAGCTGATTTGAAGAGCTCTGATAATGATGCCCAGAATAAGTGAGGCCTGGTCACACAGCAAAGTGGAAAACGTACACGCTGTGAGTAAACACACTCTTCTATAATCAGTAACCCACCTGATCCAGATGGCCTCTAACAAGAACTAAATAACATGTTGCTCAAAATACCACCAGACGTAACAGCAACGTGACATAGTTGATTTTAGCTCTGTTGTTTGTGACATCCTACTGATTTGATGTTACATGGTCTGTCTGTTGCAGTGAGCGTTAGAAGGCCATGATGCAATGAGATAAACACTGGATGACTGGAGGTCCCCTGCTTAACAGTCTCTAAGCATGGCTGGCCTACAGCTGGTGACCCCTGCCTCCTCACCCATGGGGCCCTTCTTCGGTCTCCCGTGGCAACAGGAAGCTATCCATGACAACATATACACACCAAGGAAATATCAGGCAAGTCTTTTGAAATGGTTTGACTCTATTTAAGCTAGTCTGAGTGCTTTTAACTTCATTAAAGTAGGATACAAGTACAGCTCATTCTATTTCAAATGGACTTGATGTACTATAGCTTTTTGTGAGGATGAGATGAACATTTTTCCATTAACCACTGAAGATCGAACCACTGAACCATAAAATGACAATAATGCATCAAAGTAATCACAATTCATTTGTATTGCAATATTATTTATGTATGGTATTTATTATTTATGAAACTAGTCTTTTATGCTTACCAGGCTGCATTTATTTGATCAAAAATACAATAAAAACTGTGACTTTGAAATATGATTACTGTTTTGTTTTATAGTTTTGTGTTAATATATTTCAAAATGTAATTTATTCCTGTCCTGGCAATGCTTTTTGATTTAATCTCAGTAGCTATTATTTTATTCTTCAGCATTACACAATCTTTCATAAATCATTCTAAATTCGCAGATTTGAAAAAAAAAAAAAAGATTATCAATGCTAAAAGCAGTTGTGGATATTACATATTTGTTGAATCCGATCTATATTTTATTTCAAGAATCCTTGATATATGAAAGTTCCAAAGAACAAATGAATGCACCTTTGCCAAATATGTTTCTGAACTTTTCAGAAGCATTTTTCTGAAAATGAATAGCGTCACATGATTGTATTTTCCCACCAGGTTGAACTTCTTGAAGCAGCTCTTGAACACAATACTATAGTCTGCTTAAATACTGGCTCAGGGAAGACCTTTATTGCAGTACTCCTAATCAAAGAACTCTCCCACCAAATCCGTGGAGAGAATGGGAAGAGAACAGTTTTCCTGGTGAATGCAGGTGAGGAATTGTCTAGCCTGCCATGTCACGGAAAAACATGATCAAACTCTTTCTCGATGTTTATTCATTTTAATTCTGGCTGTTCATTTTTTCCCGATTGCAGCATCATCTGTGGTTCAGCAAGCATCTACTGTAAGAACCCACTCTGATCTCCAGGTAGGCGACTGCATGTCAGAAGACATGACATCATGGCCCGAGGAGATGTGGAACAGAGAGATGATAGGGAATCAGGTGTGATTATACATGTTCCATTTAATGTGCCTGTGAATTTATTCATATAATTGTTGAACGGTTTGATGAGGTGTCATGGTGCAGTGTCTCTTCTGTGATGTTTTATCCATAATGTCTGTTCTTTCAGGTGCTGGTCATGACGTGCCACATCTTCCTGCATGTGTTAAAAAATGGAGTCTTGCCACTATCTAAAATCAACCTGCTGGTTTTTGACGAATGCCACCTCGCAATCACAGACCATCCTTATCAGGAAATAATGAAGGTGAAATTGCTGTCTTTTACAGCATTGAGCGGGTGCTATGAAATCACATCTGTCAGTGTAAAGAGAGGGATGATAGAGGTCTCATCTAACTGTCACTCCGCAGAGATGCTAAAAAGATGTCGATCTTTTATAATAGTATTAATGGGCATGTACTTAGTCCTGGAGATTGAACATAGGCACTCTGATAAGATATTGTTGCGTATCTGACACCCATTAAAACTGGATGTTTTTATTTTAAAGGCTAACACTTAGTGGCGCATTTTAAGTTCAGAGTAAAACAGATCGTCCAACAAAAATAAAAAAGTAATCATGCCAAAATCACTCCAAATCTGAATGACTGTGGAACATAAAAGATTAAAAAAAAAAATGTATCCTTGCAATGAAAGTCAATTAGAATCAGTGTTGTTTGGTTCCCCCAATATTATTCAAAATATCTTATTTGGTGCTGAGAAAAAAAGTCATACAGGTTGGGAATGAGATGCAGGTGAGTAAACGATGACAGAACTATGGAAGATATGTTCAATTAACACATTGGTTATAATTAGAGCTGTGCTGAAACAATAATGCATTGAGATGGATGTCTTTTTTCTCATGACATTAAAACACATTTGCTGGAAATAATAAAGTGTTTTTGCCTCAACTTGTTGACACTCTCCCATCTCAATGCACTTAATCGCTCTAGTGCGTGACGCCACTATGTTAGTGTTTGGCTTAGCTCCATTCATTCCTTAAGATTCAAACAGGGATGAAGGCACCAAACACTTCAACGTTTTCCCTATTTAAAGACAGTTTCTTGACTAGTTACATGAGTATGGTGACACAAAATAAACTGTGGCGATTAGTTTAATTGGATAAAAAAGATAACGTGTGGCATATAAGGTGTGGGGTAAGAGCCTCTGCACAGTAATTTCATCACTGCTTGGTTGTATTGACAGAAGTGAGAGGGGGAGTTTTCAGGAGTGACGATATTACTGCGCTGTGGTTAAAGTGCTGTGAAGTGCTCTTCCACCATACATTAAATTTAGTTACAAACCGCCACGTTTTATTTTGTGTCACCAAACTTACTCATGTAACTAGTCATGTAACCATCTTTAAATAGGGAAAATGTGCAAGTGTTTGGTGGCTTCTAAATTCATCCCTGTTTGGATCCTAAGGAATGAATGGAGCTAAGCTAAACACTAACATTGTGGCACTGCGTGACAGAGCGATTAAGTGCATGCACAGCCAGGGGAGGTGCATATCATCTTGTATAAGTTGAGGGAAGTGGATTGTAGTAAAACCGTGGCTTTTTCCTTTAATCAGGTTACTCGGTGGTTTTCACGTTTGATCGGTTGTGTCAGTGTAGTGCGTTTTGTCCAACTGTAATTTAAGATTGATATCATATTGTAGGTACTTGGTGATGATAATACCTAGTAATAATGCTTTATTGAACAGTGTCAGTCTTCTTACCCTACAGATTTGTGAGGGTTGCCCAGGTTGTCCTCGCATTTTGGGTCTGACTGCTTCCATTTTAAATGGCAAATGTGACCCTTGTGATCTGGAGGAGAAGATTCAGAACCTGGAGACGATTCTGCAGAGCAATGCAGAAACTGCCACTGATCTTGTGGTGCTTGATAGGTGTGTTTCTGATTTCCGCTCTGGTGTATTTTTGATTTATTACAGCTTGTAGAACAGAATTGTTCCCTTGTAAAAGTGCCTGTATCTAATTTACTCAATATGACTGAAAACATATTAATCTGTCCTTTTATATATAAATTATTAGAGATGTTTTTTTGCATGTGTGTTTACTTAAAGGTATGCGTCCCAGCCTCGTGAGGTTGTGCTGGACTGTGGGCTGTATCAGGATCAGAGTGGACTCTCTGAGAGGCTTTTGAGTGAGCTGGATGAAGCTCTTAATTTTCTTAATGACTGCAACTTATCTGCTCATCGAGAAGATAGAGATCCCACATTCATCTCCAAACAGGTTCTTCTTTAGGATCTTGTATTAAAGAATCAACACTCTTGACACGGACTTAATGTAGTGGTTTCAGATCACTGTGTGTTGATTGTGTGATTGTTTATCTCTAGGTGCTGAATGACTGTCGTGCCGTGTTAACTGTGCTGGGCCCTTGGTGTGCCGATAAAGCTGCGGGAATCATGGTCCGGGAGCTGCAGAAATATATCAAACATGAACAGGAAGAGATGAACCGCAAGTTCCTGTTGTTCACAGACACCATTCTGAGAAAAATCCACGCCTTATGTGAGGAGCATTTCTCTCCAGCTTCCCTAGACTTGAAGTTTGTCACTCCCAAGGTCATCAAACTTCTGGAGATTCTCCACGAATACAAGCCTTTCGAACGGCAGCAGTTTGAGAGTGTGGAGTGGTACAATAATCGCAATCAGGACAATTATGTTTCTTGGAGCGATTCTGAGGACGAAGATGAGGATGAAGAGGCGGAGGCAAAGGAAAAGCCTGAAGCTAATTTTCCGTCGCCTTTCACTAACATCCTCTGTGGAATAATCTTTGTGGAGAGGCGATATACAGCAGTTGTTTTAAACAGGTTTGTTTGCAGTGCTTCACTGTCTGTCTTAGAAATTCAATGCACTGAAACTAGAACAAAAAACTTTTCAATGCTAAAATCAACTGCAATATTATAATGTACAGTATGAAAGATTGATGTTTTTGTAATTCAGTGTAGATTGCAATTAAAAGTATTACTTAACATAGTACTATAGAAACTAATATAGTACTATAGTAAAATTTTTTAATTAACTAAGTTAATTTTTAACTAAGTTAAATCTTTCATGTTGTGAAATATTATAACAATTTAAAATAACTGCTTTCTATTTTAATATATTTTTAAATGTAACTCATTTCTGTGTTGGCAAACTGAACTTTCTATGGCCATTAGTCCGGTCTTAAAGGGGTCATATGATGCTATTTTAAAGATCATTATTTGGTGTAACAGGATGTTAACATACTTTAATGTTACATTTTTCAAATACTGTACATGTACAATACTGTACACGGTACTCTACATGGCGCAAAATTCCCCATTTGAACATTCAAAAGCAAATACTTAGTCTATTGAAAGAACGATAAACTACTGCTTTACTGAAATCATGCATTCTTTCTTTTCGTGAACATTTGGGGTGGCATTACACAGTTATTTCCACATCTTGAAGGGGGCTTGTTTTATGGGACGTTTTCGCCTGGTCTGGATTTACCTTATCTTTTAGAAAGAAACCCTTTAGTGGGAGACTTTGAGCTTTGTAACTCCTCAGATCTTATACATGCACACACAGCTACATACCACACTACCGAAAAGGAAAAATTGAAATCTTTAAGTGTCACATGACCAAAAATCATTCTAATATGCTGATGAAGCTCAAGAAACATTTCTTACTATTATCAATATTGAAATCAGTTGTGATGTGTAATATGTTTGTTTAAACCATGATACATTTTTTATTTCTATTTTTCAATATTGAATCAGACTTATAAAGGAGGCAGGGAAGCAGGACCCAGAGTTGGCCTACATCAGTAGCAACTTCATCACAGGTCACAGCATCGGCAAGAACCAGCCTCGCAACAAACAAATGGAGGTGGAGTTCAGAAAGCAAGAAGAGGTAAGAGAATTCAGCAGTCCTAGGAAATCTCCTGTGCCACTTCTTTATCTTGTGCTAATCATAAATATTTTTGCTGATTGATATTACTGTCCAGGTCCTGAGGAAGTTCAGAGCTCATGAAACCAACTTGCTTATTGCAACCAGCATTGTGGAAGAAGGCGTTGATATTCCAAAGTGCAATTTGGTCGTTCGGTTTGACCTGCCGACAGAGTATCGGTCATACGTGCAATCCAAAGGTCGTGCCCGGGCTCCAGTCTCCAATTACATCATGCTAGCTGACAGCGAAAGGACAAAAACATTTGAAGAAGACCTTAAGACCTACAAGGCCATAGAGAAGGTCTGTAGTTTAATGAGATGAGGTTGCATGCCAATTAAAATGTGTCATACTTAGAGCTGTACGTCTTTTAGATCCTCCGAAATAAGTGCTCGAAGTCAGCTGAATGCGAGTTTGAACTGGAGCCGGTGACCGATGATGATAACGTTCTACCACCTTACGTCCTGCGCTCAGAGGACGGCGGCCCACGTGTCACGATCAACACAGCCATTGGGCACATCAACAGGTCAGCACCCTTTTCTGAAACAAATATTGCTATATTTTGTTTCACATAATGTCATTCTTAAATGCTTTTGTGTGTTGTTCAGATATTGTGCGCGTTTGCCCAGTGATCCATTTACTCATCTTGCACCGAAGTGTAAAACTGTGGAGCTGAAGAATGGAGGTTATCAATCTACACTCTTCCTACCCATTAACTCGCCACTTAGAGTTCCTGTCCCCGTGAGTTCTTGCCAAAATATATTTTAACATTTTTCAATGTTGCCTTTACTAGGGGTTTACACAGACTGTCAGTATTTTCTCACTTTCTTCCATGGAACACAAAAGGGGATATTTTGAAGAATGTTCACACTGCTCTTTTCCATACAGTTAAAGTGCAAGTGCTGTGAAAAAAAAGGACCAGATTTGAGTGCCTGGTCCTCATTCACGTTCATTGTATGAAACTAAATAGTTTGGACAGTCTGCTATAAGCCTTTTGTGTTCCATGGAGAAATTTGTGCAGGTTTTGAAAGACATGATGTGTGCAGTTTTTCTATAAATACCTCATTGAAATTAGAACAAATTGAATTGTTTCTTCATCCCTTTAGGGGCCAACAATGAATTGTGCAAGACTTGCAGAGAAAGCTGTTGCTCTTCTTTGTTGTGAAAAGCTGCACAAAATTGGTGAGCATGGAAAAGCCCAAATATATGAGATTTCTAATGCATTGTGAGACTGAGAAACTTACAGATGTGTGATGTCCGTGTTTAGGTGAACTGGATGATCATTTAATGCCAGTGGGAAAGGAAACTGTGAAGTATGAAGAGGAGCTGGACCTGCATGATGAAGAGGAGACGAATGTGCCAGGAAGACCAGGCTCTACCAAACGGAGACAGTGTTACCCAAAAGCCGTAAGTGTCATGACCCCAAAATATATATTTTTTTAAAAGTCAGGATTCATGTTTTTATTAGCACCGTACAGTTTGTGGTTGGTGATAGTGAACATGTTTCTTTGGAACTTACTGCATTTTTTTGATTACAAATACTGAAACGGTAATATTGTGAAATATTACAATTTAGAATAATTATTTTGTATTAAAATATATGTAATTTATTAATGTGATTGCAAAGCTGAAATTTTAGCATCATTATTCCAGTCTTTAGTGTTACATGATCCTTCAGAAATCATTTTAATATGTTAATTTGGTGCACAAGATTTTATCAGATTATCTGAATAGAAGATTCTTATCTTTTTTATTTTTAAATACAATATAGAATAACGTTGAGTTTTTTTGTCTTGCAGATACCAGAGTGTCTGCGGGGGTGTTACCCTGTGCCAGAGCAGCCTTGCTACCTTTACGTCATAGGGATGGTCCTCACCACCCCTCTTCCTGATGAGCTCAACTTCCGGCGGAGGAAGCTGTACCCACCAGAGGACACTACCCGATGTTTTGGCATTCTGACAGCTAAACCAATACCTCGGGTAAACGCCTTTAATTTAACTTCTGTTTCTGAATCTGCATACCTTTGGAGAAGAATTTAACATCTTTATTTATTGTGAACTACTTCGATCATTATTTATAATATAGGCAAGTGTATTCTTCACTTGATTATATCTCAAATTTATTAACTTGAACTTTCAGATCCCTCACTTTCCTGTGTATACACGTTCTGGCGAGGTGACCATTTCAATTGAGCTGCAGAAGTCGGGCTTCACTCTGAGCGCAGAGCAGCTGGAGCTGATCACACGCCTGCACCAGTACATCTTCTCCCACATCCTCCGTCTGGAAAAGCCAGCTCTGGAGTTTAAGCCCGTAGAGGCAGATTCTGCCTACTGCATTCTACCTCTCAACATTGGTGAGTGCTGCAGTCAGTCACAGCGAGATGTTGTATTGTTTGAATATAAGATTAAAGTTAGTCCTTCCTCTGATTGTCAGTTTAGCATATGGTCTTATCTAGATCTGCAATTTAATCTGTCAAATATTTGATTATTTCGACAAGATGCCAGATTTTTTGACCTGTGTTTTACTGAGCAGACATGGGCATTCCAGATCCATTTTTTCGATTTAAAATAAAAAGCATCTGAGTGAGTCAGTTCCACAGCATACGGACCCAACTAATAATGAAAAGCAGGACTTTTTTGACAGCAGCGTGACGTTTATTTTGGCAGCACTGACATGCACAGGACCTTGCTTTCTTTATTATCATAAGTTAACAGTAACATAAACACAAATGATTAGTTTTTTTGTTATTAATAACAGAGAAGCAAACACTATAGCTTTCTCGTATACTGTCTGGATTCTGAGAATATGCATGGGTCATTTAAAGTCTTTAAATATCAAATAAGTATTTAATAAAAAAACATTATTGTAAAACATTAGTGAATCCAGCTGTTAGATCATCTGAAGTGTATGTTTGTAAATGAACAGCTTTGTAGTATACAGGTGGTTACTATATCACAGTGGTTCTCAACCCTGGTCCTCGCGCCCCCCTGCTCTGCGTATTTTGCATCTCTCTCTTTTTTAACGCACCTGATT
>JAUMHR010000072.1:6235523-6253066 GCA_032361145.1 Enteromius fasciolatus | reverse complement strand
CCGAAAACACAGCATCAATGTATAGATGAGAAGTAAACGAACAAAATGATATATTATTTGTATCATTAAAAATGTATAGATTTTTCATGGTTACGTTGAAGACCTTTTGTGTAAACAGGAAATTAGGACCTTTTGAGGGTTAATTACATTCAGTAAGTTATTCGATAGAAAGGGACAATAAAGACTTTGTTACCAAAACCTCTATTTCAAATAAATGCAGTCATTTTATTTCATCAAAGAATCCTAAATGTTTTCTGTACAACAATTCCCTTGTGAACTGGTTTCAACATTGATAATAAAAATAATTAGCTGGTTTCTGAAGGATCATGTGACACAGAAGACTGCTGAATAGCTGATTAAAATAAATGTATCTTTGCCATCACAAAAATAAATTAAAGGAAAGGCTATATTGATATAAAATTATTATATACATTTACATATTACATAAGAGAATTTGGAAAAAAAAAAAAACTTTCTATAGATATTATATCAATTATTTTGAAATGTTTTCAGATTTTATCCAATTTGTTTGCTGCCTACACACACACACACACATCTATATCAAGCATTTATATTAGTGCTGTCAAATGAATAATTGTGATTAATCTAATTCAAAATAAGGTTGTTTACAATATACATGTGTGTACTGTATACATGTATAAATTAAGAAAATATATTTATAAATAATATAAATTACATAAATATACATATATGCATATGTACATGCAAATATTTTTAAAAAAATATATACATAATAAATATACAGAGTACGCACACTTACTCTTATACCGGATGCAATTGATCGAACGTGAATAATCATTTGACAGCACTAATATATATATATGTATGTGTGTGTGTGTGTAGGCTATGTTTATATATAGAGAAAGAGAGAGAGATATGCATATGTGTGTGTGTGTGTGTGTGTGTATATACACACACTCCTTCCTCTTAATGTCGTTCATTAGTGCAGTAAACAGCGAGGGTCCTGGGCCCCTCACCAGCATATGTATGTCTGTGTGGTGCATCTGAAAGCTCTGTCTCACGGGGGGATTATCTCTCGGGGGCTCAGGTGTTAATAGACTGTCAGAATAAACACACTCTTTATCCCCACTATCTTTTCACTTGTTCAATTAGGAAGTCAGTTGTTAGCTGGCTAATACACCACTAGAACCATTGTCACCCTATTTAGAATGAATTTGCTCATGCTAATTGATTCATCTCATTATGCATGGAGAGCTTTGTAAGCGGTTTAGGATGGGAGTGTCCCCAGCACTCTGTTAACACTGTGGATTTTGTTTGGGAACATTATGGATGTGTAACACAACAGGAAATGCATTTACACAACTATTAATAGCTTGTATATTTAGTTTATCCCCCTTTTTGCTTTAGTAACCAGCAGTACTCAAGCTGCATGAACTCCACAAGATAGTGTAAAACCAGACGTTTGTAGTAAAACAATTCTAATGTTTTACTTTATTTTTGATCAAAAGAATGCAGCATTGGTGAACATAACAAACCAATTTAACACAAATGTTTTAACACAACTTTGTGTGTGTATATACATCAGGTTTGAGATACATTACAGATACTAGTATATGTGACAATTTATATTTGTATATATAGAGAGAAGAGAGAGAGAGAGTTATAAAGCTAAATATATATAAGATCATGTCCCATGAAGATATTTTGTACATTTCCTACTGTAAATATATTCAAATGTAATTTAATTATAGTATTAATTAGTAATATCCACTGCTAAGGACTTCATCTGGACAACTTTTCCTCAGTATTTAGATTTTTCACACCCTTCAGGTTTCCTCAGATAGTTATATCTCAACTAAATATATAACAAGTCTTATCCTAACATAACATACATCAATAGAAATCTTATTTATCCAGCTTTCAGATGATGTATAAATCTCAGTACAAAGAAATTGACACTTAAAAACTGATTTTGTGGTCCAGGATCACATATAATAACTTGAATGTCATGTTCTCCAGCATGATTTGAGATGGAGGTGAGAACAAATCATGATTTGTATTTTGATCAAAGCAATATTTCTTATTTGGTGAAAAATGTAGCAAAATGTTCAATAATTATAATGCTTCTTAATTTGTATTTCATTTTAAAATACTACGTTTCACTATGGTGGACCCCGCTGTGTATGTGTACATATCTCCAATATAGAGGAAATGCTTCGATGCAGTTGTGTTTCTTCATCAGCTTGAACAGATTTTAACCATCATGCAATTCCCCATTAATCTGCACCATGGACGTATTTTGCAAACACATTAGAACAACAATGCAGGCGGGCATGTTTGTAATCTCTCATTTTCCGATTCTTAACTGCTGAACAGAAATGGAATATGAATATTTCTGAAAGCAAATCCCCAAAGAGCCCAGGTTATAATGTCCACAGTTAGCAGTAATGAGAGCGGGATGAAAGCCATGATCAGATGGTAATTACTATACACAGCTCCTCTGATGAGCCACTGGTTATGTTTGATTTGTCATCATCACCTGTCGTCAGCTCAGACAAGTCTGCCTCCCTTCTCCTCTCACTCCTGGCCATGCACCCATTTTCTCTTCTCATGAACCACAAAAGCAATCTGGGGAATATTGAAATGAAGTCTGAGCAGGGGGCTTTCGAACAGCGTGACATCTCGGGCTGGCGAGATGCAGAAATAATTAACAGAACCATTTGGGTCCCAGGGCCTATTTCCATTCGCAATAACAGTGTTTTAGTCTTGAGTGGTGTCTGTAAATTGCCCCCACTGTTTGCAGAGGAGAGTAATGAGAGTTTAGTCTAACGGTCATGTTCCCCTCGTTTAACTCGAATGAGAAATGTCATCCGTCTGAGATGCAATCAGGGGTTTCGTCAGAATGGCATGTGCCAGTCCAAAAAGCAATGATAGAAGGAATACAGGAAGTGTCAAATTGACTTCCCTCTCACATTTTAGCCTGGCGAAATTTTATGCTTAAAAAGAAAGCTAAGTTATTTGTTTGCATGACAATAAGCGTCATTGTTTCAAGCTAATTTGACACCTGTTATCCTCAACTCAGCCATCTGCATTTCTACCCGCTTGGTATCCGTTGTTATGGACAGGGATTATGGTATTTTATTTTTCACAGCCCACGCAGTTGTGTTCAGTGAAGTGGTTCAGCCTCTAATGCCTAACATCAGGTTTGTGGTCAGTCATGTTCCCTTTCATCTGAAGGTAATTACCCTTATATGCTGAACCTCCAGTGTTTGTTGAGACGTGATACAAAGCAGTCGTGTGTCCCAGCCCTGTCTTCACTAGAAGGCCTCTGCGGATGGACAAGTCCACCCAGCTGAACGCCACCTTTCGCTTTTCTCCCAGGACTCGCTCTTCGGACTTTCTCCCACCCACGTCATTTCAGGATAAATGGTTGCAGATTGTGAGTGAGTGCCCTTGTTTCCAATTAAATAACATAGCCTTTGTAATATTTGCGGATAAGATAACGGAGAGCAGTGGCCCTGACACATTTTAGATTGTTGTAAAAATCACCAATAACAAGGAATAACTATGTTCGCTGTAGTTATGGTTCCAGGGAGAGCTAGTTATTTATTCCAGATGCTGAGAGGTGAGAAGACAAGAGTGGAAGATTTGTTTTCGTTGAACATAAGACTGTTTGATCCTTCCTGTCTGAGAGAGAAACTCGTGTCACGGATAGACTGGGTCTTAAAAATTAGGTTTCTCTATATAGAAATATATTACACGGCATGTTTTTTCACTCTTGATGTATTACCATTTTATATTTAAACAGACCAATCGGAGTGGATATTCAGCTTCTTTTAAAAATGAGGTAGAAAATGTAAAGAGAAACTTTGAAAACTGCAAAATATTAATAAAACGTGTAATACTATAGTAAGGGAAGAGTATACATTTGCCATAATGAAGGAGAGAATGGCGTTCCTCTACACTAAAGGTAAAATGATATGGGGCTTTCCATTTGTGTTAAATGGCGTTGCTTATTTGTTTCCATTAATTAACTGTTTTGACAAGTGTTGTGTTTGTAATAAAATAATGTAGCAATAGGCTACTATTAAAAATGTGAAAAAAAGAGTATAAAAAACGAATTATATTAGGCCTATAAGACATTTCATTACCTAGAAAAGATAAATATGACTAATCTGTAAAAATACTAGACATGAGAGGAAAGAATTTTCATTGTTTGGGTGAACTATTACTTTAAAGTTGTTTTATAATGTACATGTACTGTAGTTTTAATACAGTTATATACAGCCCTATGGTTTTTTTTGTATGTGAATCTCTATAATCTTCAAAGATATTGAGAAATTGTCTCTGACATAAATAAGAAACAAAGTATGTTAAAAATATGCTAAGAACTGATGTTTGAATCATAATCCCCCCCAGGCTTTCATGTGAGCCCACATATTGTGATTAGACAGCCCAATCTTCAAACACTGGTTATTTAGTCCTCTTTTTACTCGTAGTCATGAGTAACTCGATACAAATCCTTGAGCTTGATTGTGCCGAGAGCCCTGTGAACACACAGCCATCAGGCATGCATTATTAAATGGGATGAATTCAAATAATTGTCTGCTTCAAAAATTAAACCACTGCAATTTATGTGTCCGTTTGAATTAGGAATTGATAACGTCAGATATTTTGTTTGGCGTATCATGTTTACGCCACAAATTGTGACTCGCCGCAAGACTGACAAGAGAGCGTGAGGAGGCCGGTGACTGGTGTGCCAGGCGGGAAATGCTGAGAAAATTACTTCAATTGGAAACTCGTGACTGGCTATAATATCTGCACTCCAACAGAGAAGGTAAAAACTCCTGTATTTTCTTTTTAGAACCATCAGCCTGGTGAAATAGACTTTTTTTTTTTGTTGTAAATATCAGATTGTTAATGGACAGAGACCCATTTAGGCCTGATTTAACTGCCGAACTTGATTTTGCACGTGCCAAATGATCATTGATGGAGCCTCAAAAGGAGCATCTCAATCACACACGCCTAAAGTGACATCGATACCTGTAAGATAAGCCTCAATATTCCACCCATTCCCTAAAAAGAAACCACAGCTCGCTATGTATAGATGCTGTGATTGCTAATACAATGCAGCTGTGACCATGAAATCAGGACTTAGTGTAATGAGCTTCTTTGAAGTCGAGACTTGATACTAAAATCTGCTACAAAACACAGAGGGAACTTGTGCTACTTGATGATAATCTGATATCCAAACCCTTCATCTATATATTTTTCCTTTTAAGAAGGCCAGATTTTCACCAAGAGGCAACCTGGGATAGATTTGGACTGTCTATTTTCTGTCTAGGCAAACATACGCAGTGAAATTCCTGCCGGCTGAACTTAACACAACACATGTATTATTTAGGAAAAGAAAAATAAGCCAATATATAAAATTACAGTATTATTAGAGCCCGTATTCTCTTACTGTACGTAAAGTGCTCCACGCAGGCATGTCTGAGGACAGGGCTTGAATTGATTTTGTATGCCCGCAATGCATGAGAATGTAAGGCTGGTATGTAGCTTAAATAAACCAACAGGCCGACAATTAGCCAGATCTGTCATGGGGCGAGTATAATCGATGTGTTTTGCGGATGATGGAATCAGAAGAACTGTGACATGCATGTCAGAAATATGGGCTAGACAAATAAAAAAAAACATTTTGGCTTGCACATACTGCAGTTAAACCGATTTTTAGACTTAAATGTGTTTTGCTAAATGTAATGTCTGCCACTATGCATCAACGTCAAAATGGTTTTAGCAATATTCCAGGTTCAGTACAAGTTAAGATCACTGGACAGCACTTACGGCATAATGTTGATTACATTATTACATCTACTTGTCAAAAAAAACACAAATCTGTACAGTCAGCCACTTGCAATGGAAGTATAAAGGGCCTATCGATTCATGTTAAAATACCCATTAAGATGATATAGCCACAAGATGTAAACACTAAAATGACCACAGCTCAAATAACAGAATAATAAATACAAGTGCTAGTGTAAAATTATAAGCTTTTCCGCTTTTAATCCTCCTGACTTGCTGCAATATCATTTTTTATATAAGGAAAACAAGTATTAATGAAACTGGACTATTCCTTTGAAGACCTACTTGGCCGTCGAGAGTATTTCACTAACCGGTGCTTTTCAAAATGAACCAGAGGGCTGATTCAGACAAAGTAATCCCTCTAAACTAGCAATTGGTTGTTTATACAATTATCCTAAAAGCCATCAAAGCTGATTTAAATGGCTCTTGCCTCTCAGATAACATTTGAGTTAAGACCGCAACAGCCGATGATGATACACAAACACAACCCTGTTAGGCCCCACCACAACAAACTCACCATGTCAACTGCTTAATGCCTGCGTGGAACAGCAGGGCATAGTTTTGGGAGCCCTAATTAAGTGGTTTCATATGTAAGGCCCTTTCAGACCGGGCCTTTTTTCCCCATAGCACTGCTCAAGAGCATTTAGGGTTTGCTGAGTGTTGGGAGGTTGAATCATTTATTTTCTGGTGTACGTTACCGCAGTGTCCAGATTTAATGAAGCTATGATATATTTATGGCTTGCCAAATCCTACCCTAATCCTACCCTTGATAATAAGCGGAGTATATTAAGCTCAGTGGCTGTTTTGTTAAACACGCTTATAGGGTCGGCTAGGACCCGTGGGCCATTGCTCTGTGTACACTACTGGGTAACCTAATTTTCACTTGGTGTGTAATGTATACCTATAAATAGCAGGGGAGCTGATTCTCTGGGTCAACTCTGAGGTTCTCCAGTGATGTGTACAGCTCGGCGAGTAACGCTTTTTTTAGCGTCATGAAGTGGGCATCCATTTAGGCACACCTAAGAGGGTATTTGTGAGTTTTTAATGAGGTGTTTCTGGGCCAGGTTCTCAGTTTAAATTACACAGATGTTAGGTATATGTCACTGTAACAGCGCAAACTAAAAAAAAACTGAATCAAAGGTTAGTTGGCTTTATTGTTTTGGAATCAAATATGATTTTATATTTTATTTTTTCAACTTCATATTTCGTAATTGCTCCAATGTGATTTTTACATGTCACAATTTACGACTCAAGTTTATGTCTTTAAATGGTGACTTTATATCTAAAAATTTAAACTAGTTCTCAGAATTGTGACTTTGTACTTAACTGCGACTGTTTGTAGTAATTGTTCCTTGATGGCCTGGTTTTCGTAGACAGGGCTTAGCCTGGATTAGCCTGTAGTTCAATTAAGACATTTAAGTCATTTTTATCAACATGCTTTAGAAAAAAACGTGTCCATCTTGAGACAAAACAAGCCACTGAAATATTTTAAGATCAGAGCATGTTTCTTTCAGTTAAAACAGCTTAAAACTTACATTTTAGCCTAGGACTGGGCTTAAGCGTTGTCTAACTGGGGGCTAATCTCGCAGTTGTGACCATTTATATCTAAATTTCAATTATTTCTCACAATTGTGACTTTAAATCTCATAGCTACCACTATTTCTTACAAATGCTATCTTGCAATAGTGATTATTTCTTGTAATTGCAATTTTGTCTCAGTTGCAACATAACATGCTATTATGACTTAATCAAACTGACTAAACTTCAACAATCGCAACTTTATATCTAACCCTTGCAACTTTATATTTCCAAATTGTGACCAATTTTTATTTTTTTAATCTCAGTGTCTTTTAAACTTGATGTCACGATGTTTGTTTTTGTATTCTGAGGTAGCAACAGGTTTACATCAAAAGTCTAAAATCAAGCAATGTACACCAATTAATATTAGATTAAATTCCCAGGTCATGTACCCCACTGCCTATAAACATGTGTCTTTGGACTCTTAGAAATCACTTACGATTCAAGTTTTTGCACGAGGTGGGTCTTTCACACCTGGTGGGGCGGGAAGTGCGATGTGAGCTGCAGTCACGTTGGGAGGCTGTGGGCCTGAGAAAGAGCAGAGGCCGTCCTGCAAATTGTTGATGCCAGCCTCAGCACACTGTTTATTTTCAGCATCTCACACAGGAATTTTAATTTATTTCTTCATTCTTTCATTTTTTTCGCTCACTTTGAGCATTGTTTAAGGATACCTCACCCCCCCTGTGCACAGCCCTGGGCAATTACTGTGTCAAAAGACTTAAACAACTACAGCGGAGTGAAAGGGAGCTTTACATTTTGATTTTATGTGGCGCTTCCCACTTGTGTAAGTCCGCCTCCCCGAAGCCCCCAAAATTGTTATAATCCCTGAAATAAAATCCTGATGTATTTTCATCACTGCTAGACGCTATGATAATATCAAACAAGACACTTTTGAATCCCAATCCCTCAAACGTGCTAGAAACTCAACTGCAAATATTAGCGAACTCAAAACAGGCTGTACGCTTGGATGTGAAATGCATTAGAAAATTGCTGTGTGTTTATACGTTTTGTGTGATCCTTATAATCAAAACCTTAAAACCAGCCCTTGGCTCGTGATTCGTCCTTTTTTTTCTACTCTTCACAGCTGTGAGAGAATATCTTGCTGGCCATTTTTTTTCCTTTTTTTTTTTGTGGAGCAATAGTCGTAGCTAAAAGATGGATTAGCATTCTTTTACCAGAAATGTGCCTCTGTTAGCTCATTATCTTTTGACAATTTTAGGAGATATGCCTTTAGAGTCTGTCTTTGTTTAAGCTATGAGCTTTCCTATAAGAGCCAGTCAGCTGGATGTATATGGCCAGTGTCAGGCGTAATTAACTCTGACAGGGGCATTTAGTGGTTGTAATTCAAATCTAATTCAGAACATCTTAACCTTCAGTCTGTCAGAAGTTGAAATGTGCTGGAAAACCCACGGCCCCAATCATGGCCTTGTGTAGCGGTACAATGATGTGTCAACATGCTTGCTTAGAAAAACAGCTTCCCTTGAGCACAGAAAACTCCCTTACAGTACACATGAAGGAAAACAAAGGCCTCAGATAGTCATGGCCGGGTTTGTGCGAATTGAGCTCGTAATTGGCTGACGCTGTTTAAAGTCACAAGAACAGTATAATGTAAATACAAGAAATCTGCTTCAGATTTTCCCATTCCCAGTGTGATTGGCTTTATGTCTCATCGCCACATGCCGTACGTTCTGTACTTGCTGCCGCGCTCTTTTGAAGTAAACTCATAAGAACATCAGCGGGAGTGAGCTTAGCTTTGCCAAAAGGACAAAGATTAAGGAAGAAAATGAAAGTGTGTGATGCTTAAAGAAGTGGTATGTTTTAATAATAATAAAAAAAAATACAAAAGAGCATGTAATTTAATCAATATTTTAAAACTCAACAACAGAAAAATGTTTTGAAATAAACTCATAAGAAGAGGGAGTGAGTTTAGCTTTTGCCAAAATTATGAAAATAAAGTAAATTAAGACAATGTACACACAGAACATGATGCTTATTTTCATATCTGTAGTTTTAGCATATCATGGCAAAATAATTACTGTTTTCAAACAGGTTTCCCAATCTGTCTGCTCACCTTCCATTAGGTGTTGAACATGACAACACTCAAAGTTTACACCATTGGATGAATCTGTGCTGCCTATAAATACAATAAAATATTTAATTAGACTTTTAAAAATTAATTATTTATTAAAAATTAATATTTTTAAAGGATTGCAAACAAAATCAGAATCATATGAGATTTTCATTTTATTACCTTAACAGGAATAAAATTTTTTTTTTTAAATTTACTGATATCAGTGGGAGTGAGCTTAGCTTTGCCAAAAGAATGAAGATGAAGTTTATTACATTTCATTCATTCAAAAAAAAATAAAAAATCACAGAATAACATTGCACCTATATGAAATGTAGGTGTATCATTGTGATTAAAGCATCTATTATCTGAGCCAAATACAGGATTATTAAGGTAAAGAGTATCATTTTTGCTTAAAGTCATTTGAAAATAACTACTGTTTTCAAACAAGTTTCTCAAGCTCTCTGCTTACCTGCCATTGTAAACCCAAATTCGTATGCCCTTGCCCCAAATTCTGAGGTCTGAGTTACTGTGATGCTCAAACAAGAGGTATGTTTTAAAAAATTAAAAAAACAATAAAATGTTTATTTCTTGTGCTGTTAAATGATTAATCTTGATTAAGGCATTCAAAATAAAAGCTTTTGTTTTCATTAAATATGTGACACATGCATGTATATATTTAAGAAAAATAGGTTATGCTTATATATTAAATATATTTACTATAATTATATGAATATAAACATAGACATGTAAATAAAAGACATCAAAATATATATTGTATGTGTGTGTATTTATGTATACATAATAAATATACACAACACACACACATATCATGCAAACAAAAACCTTTATTTATTAATCGTTTGACAGCACTATTTTAATATCATTTCATTCTAGAAAAATAAATTTCAGTTACCCCTCATCATATTAAACACAATGAAACAATATAACTCCTTCATTAATATTTTGAGGACAGCTATGATTTACCCACAGCACTGCTTATTATCAAATTTTCTTTTGGAAAATGTTTGTGACTCAATTACTTCTACAGGGAGAAGAGACATCACTCATTTCAACAGAACAAATAATGTACCAGAAGACTTCTTGTAATTATCTTTACAGTAAAAACAGTGCGTATGCATTCAAAGAGGGGAAGTGAGCTGTCTGACACTATTCATTCAGCTCAGCACATTTCACCCGCGTGCATGCTATTGCCCGGCGCTCAATGACGGATGATTGATGATGCTAAGACCGGTGGCTTTTCTAACCCTGTTAAGTGCTCTGAAAACAAATTACACCTTTCATCCTGACAACATGTCAATTACTAGATTTGGTAATAGCTGTCGGTCTATCAAATATTTTGTGTGTCTGAATAATTCGCAGAAATTAAACTATTAATCATCCTGGAAAGAAGTTGGTGAAAGATCACGCATTATGGCTATCTGAGCATGTGACCCCGGCTACGATACACTTAGAGGTGTTTATGGCTTATTCTGTGAAATAGTTTTAATTGCCTAATTGCCACGTTGCTGCTCAGGGAGTGAGGCTTTGAATTATCAAAAGTAAAACCAAATGCTGTTTCTGGAGTGTGTTAGCAAAATCAATCACTGTTTTTATTTTTTTTTCTCCCCACCCTTCCCTGATTTTGCAGTAATAATATTAGAAATGTGTTTCTTTCTATTTGCGTGGGTGTATTTAGGTGTAAAGTGGCTGCTTGTTTATCTCCGTAATGACCTCCTCTGCGTTCTTGAGAAGGAGGATCGGACTCGAACGCAAAAAAAATCCTTCGCAGATGGTGGCATGCTGAAGCGCCAAAGCCAGTGCCCTCGGCAAACCATAGACATTCACTTAAACCACTCAGACTTCTCTTTGTTATAAAGCAGGTCCAATAAAAATACAAAGGGATACTGTTTTTTGTATGAGTAATGCATTAACCTGCTCGGGAAAAAGTTCACGTTGAAAGTATGGGCTCGGACAGCACAAGATTTATGGCGATGGCTGCAGAAATTATGCTTTTTTTCCCCCCATAGGCACTTTAATTATGTAATTATTAGCAGCTGGTTTTCATTTGTGGTGGGTTGTTAATTAGGGGTAGGGGTCTCCAGTTCAAGTGCTCTGACTCTTGCGATAAGTTGAGAATTGTCCGGGGGGCTTCGAGGCCTGGGATGATTAGCCAAATCCGCAGCAAACTCATTTGTTATTCAGGCTTTACCCAGGAGCCTCCCGCCGGGTCCACGGAAAAGACTTGGGTGCACCGTTTCCTCTGAGCGGTACCTTTCTTATCAGCCGCTCTCATCAGCTACAATTGTCCGGAGATAAGATCCAGAGATACCGCTGTTTGTTTTACTTATTAAGCCTAAAGGTGGAGTAATCAGATTGGGTTTGGCTCATGGCGCTGATAATCTAAATTAATCTCTCAATCTGGGGTTATGGAGTGTCTTCTAGCAGAACCGCAGGGGGGGAGGGGTCTGGGGCCCGGAGCCGTCCCTTCCAGTGATCTTTCTGTCTAATTATTGGATTGAGAGTCAAGTCAAGGGCAGTCTACTTGAAGAGCTGCAGGGCTGTCTTAAAGCGCAACCTCTGAGCAAACACAGATATAAGTTAAAGAGTTCAATTTGAACCAAATATAATGTTTCCCCCCCGCTATATATATATATAATATTAAAATTTGGTTCTATATATATGTATGTTTTTGGTTTTTTTTCCTGAACAAATTTCTTTTAAGAGCTAATTCTTTTTTTAGTAAAAACCAATTTCTATTCCTATTGACTCCTTATGAGACTCCTTTTTTTGTGTGTGTGTGTGTGTGAATTAAACACATGGCTTTAAAAGAATATTATAATATGGCATTTCTTTTAAATTGTTTTTAAAAATGTTTTATGCAATTAAACCATTATATGCTGCCTCTAAAATTATTATAAAAATATCTACATATATCTTTTTAGTGAGGCTTTTGTTTTCCTGAATGTTTCCAAAAATACATAAATAAAATATACAGCTGAATAGCATTTGTTAACAGTTTTTGCCTAATTCAAGTTTACTAATAAATACACTAAAATACTACAACTGACCTATGTTTACTTCCCGAGCAAATTAATTTAATGAGTGAATCAAAAACATTCAGTGCAGCCAGTGTAGTACGGCTCCTGAGAAAATGACTCTTTTTAGTGAATCTGAAACATAGAGTAGGACTCTTATGAGCTGGTTATTTTTAGTGAATCAAACAGTCACAACTTACATTAGCTTTAACCATTGAATTATTGTATAGCTGTTCACGTGACAACATGTTAAAGATGGTTAAACATACATAAACATTTGTGTTCAGTCATTTTTCTCATTCTTAAGCTGGACTGCATTTTAATCTACCTTGCAAATCCCATTTAAATGTTTTTTCTCCATTTTGCAACTTAATTTTCCTCTGAATATTTATTCTTTAAAATATTACCCACCTGTAAGTCGCTTTGGATAAAAGCGTCTGCTAAATGAATAAATGTAAATGTATTATTTTTCCTAAAACTCAGCGGTGGATCTGTTGAAGAAACGGAATGGCTAAATTCTTTATGATGATCCCCATACATACATAAACACACATCCCTTATTCATTAGGTAAGGGAACAGCATTGTTCGAAAAGTCTCTCGTTCAAACAACACGTTTTGATACTCTCACAGATTTGAGAACACCCTTCTGTTGTCTGATAAATTGTCATTTTTATTCCCTGGCAGCACTTCTGCAGCACAAACGTGTTTTGTCTGTCAGCAATGATTATGAATTTAGTGCACTTATGGTCTGGTAGGAACAGTCAAAACATTTTCTGTGTGTATAGCTAATTCTATGAAAAATGACCACGAACAAAGTGCATTACTATTCGGTAAACACTTCTCCAATTTGTTTTCGAAGATCCATTTTGAACAAACATCACAAATTCATTCGGAAACGTCCTCCGGGGACTTCGAGAGAAAAGCGTAGTGCATCAAAGTGCAGCAGACAAATAGCCGTTTACGCGAAACAGTCGGTGTGCTCAGAGAGTATTCACGGACATCTGAATCACAGATGATGTAGTGCACTCCGAGGCCTGACAACACGTGTTATCTGATATATAGAAACAGTGAAATTGCGCAAAACAACATGAGAAAGTTATTTCGAGATTAGCTATGTTGTCTCTTTGCTCTCTAATTCATCATTTCAGCGTACTGGCAAACACGTTGAGAACATCTCGCTGGATATGTTTCTCTCCACCACAAGAAAAGGAGAGAGGGATATTTATTCACCCTGGGACTGATACCCATCTGCTATCAATGATTTTTAGAGGCGTCTTCATTATAGAACATGACATTTATAGTACATGCCATGACCTATGGATGTTAACGCGCTCCAGTATATTTTCCAAATCGCAGTAGGATATGAAACATAGCTCTTTTTTTGCTCAAAAGCTTCAGTATGGAAAGCGAGGGATGAGAAAGAAAAATAGTCCACAAAAAACAAAAAGATGGAGGTAAATGGGTTTTTCAGACCTCTCCAGCATCAGGCCATCAGATGTCAGTGTGTAGTGGAAAATGGAAGAGGATTGACTTGCAGTGGGCTGAGTGCAGGCGGTTTTCTTAGCCAGCCGGGCCTGTAATAAAAGTGACACTTAGAAAGGACATGTCCACTGTGCGTCCTGCGGCTCCTGCTGATGTTTGGCATATGTGAATGAAATGCTTCATGTGCATTACTATTCATCTCGGCGTGAGCGTGAGCCGTCAGGAAGAAGCGCTGGCTTGATGTTTCTAGTCTTAAACCGTATTTATGTGACTTTTACTCGGTCACATAGAAGGAACTGTGGGAAATTTTGTCGTTGTCACTAAATCACTAACGTCACTAAATAATCACAAGTCATCACCAGAGATATCTGCCTTAATACTGTTTTTGGTTTATGTGAGTTAAAATAATTGTGAAACAGATATATTATCCCATGAGAAATGGAGTTTGCCAAATTGATGACAAAATGTCAGTGTATTGCATGTTTAGTTTAATAAACCAATTGGAAATAATCATGTTTATTTGAATCCGGTCTGATCTGAATGTCAGCTGATTAAATATATATATATTTTTTTTTTTGCTTCTTCCTAAAACTTTATACCCCAGTTTCACAGACAATGCTTAAACTAGTCCCAGACTAAATTGCACGTTTGTCTCAGATGAAAATAATATCTCTGACAAAACATGTCAGTGCCATTGTTTTGTATTGAGATGCACACCTGTAATATTTTCTTATAAGGCATTTTTGTAAAAGTTGCTTAAATATTTTAATTTAACTAACCAGGCCTATGTCTCATAATTTTCTTTTTCTTTTTATGTAACATTTCTTTTTTTCTTAATCTCTTAAATTAAAGAAAAAGGACACTTAATTTCTAGCGATTATTGTCGATTTGATTGCACAGATGCTATTTAAACTGAGCTAGACACTGATGTCTTAACTCAGAGCTGAGTGTTTAATCTTGTCATTAATACATCACTGACACTCTATTCTCCAATCTGATACTGTTAAGTGCTTTGAAACAATCTGGATTGTTAAAAGCACTATATAAATAAAAGGTGAGAAAAAGCAAACATTGTTTTCTCTTAATCTCACAAATATGTGTACTTTTATTTCAAGAAATCATGATTTTATATCTGATAATTTAGCTTTGTTTCTCAGAAATTAGATGGTACAGTATATCTCACAATCTTTGCGTAACCTTTTAAATCTTTCTCTCAATCTTATTAATATTTGTACTTTATTTCTAGTAATGTAAACTTCATTCTAATGATTATAACTTTGTTTCTCACAATTTTAACTCTGTCTCTAAATCTTTTAAATAATCACTTTATATATATTTTTAAATCATGACTATATCTCACAATTAAATTTTTTTATTTTCACAATTAATTCCATTTTCACAGACAAGGCTTAAGCTAGTCCCAGACTGAATTGCATGTTTGAGCTGTCTCAGATGAAAATATCTTGCTCTGACATATCTTAAAACATGTCAGTGTCATTGTTCTGTGTTAAGATGCCCACCTGTAATATTTTGTTACAAGGCGTTTTTGTAAAAGTTGCTTAAATATCTTAATTTAACTAATGCCTAGTCCTGGCTTAAGCTAAGCCCTTTTTGTGAAACTGGGCCTATATCTCACAATTTTGACTGTTTTTGCCTAATTGCGACTTTTTATCCTTATACGGTGCGTCCTTTATAACTATTTTAACCTTAATCTTGCAAGAGCTCGTTTTTATAAATACTAATCTAGAAGTGGAAGACCAGGCCCATTGCATTGTGGGATATGGTATTCCACTTGTCTTTTTAAGCCATTTATTTTGTATGCACAGCATGGCAACAGCAGTAAGACTAGGATGTTAGTGCTATGCTGAATATATAGCCAATATATATTGGCATATGATATGATGCAGTGAAGATAGGCCTTACCTCAGACATTAGCATTTGAAGAGGAAATTTTACCTTTAGATCAGACCTGGAGTTTAATTGTTTTCTGTGCCTGTTTTCTGTGTTTCTGCTTTATTATGTTTTCTTTTAATTTAAAATAAGACTGTTGCAAACTAATCTGCCAAACAAAACACATATAACCGAGGAGCCAGGGCCTGATTCTTACAGAATCCAGGCCCAAAAGCTGAAAGTAAGGGGAAATGCCCTTGATACTTTACTTTACGAGGGTCTGAAGTCCCTCATCATATAATAATATATAATGCCTACTATAGCAGCCTGCGCCAAAGCTACGGCCTTGACCCTGGCAATTACACACAGGCATCAGAAAGCCTCCCTCAAAGTCAGCTCTACCTCAAATCCTCTGACAATGCATATTAACGTTCTGCCAGGGCGACGCAACCAGAGGGTTTACACAAAAGCCTATAACTAGCTAAGTCTTGACATTCGATCATATTTGGAGAAACACCACATTCTGTGATGTTGTCACATACCAAAACCTGTGTATAGCCTATTCCTCAGGCTTAAGCAAAAAAAGGTGATGAATTTGGAAGCCGAACCAGCTATGACTGCAAGTTTTTATTGGCTTGTCTATTTGAAAAACAAATGAATACGGCATGTTCATGCACAGCAGATCTGCCGCGTGGCATAATACACATTTGCCCTGTTCTTTTTCACCCATAATCACACATCTCTTTTCCGATTAAAATAAGAGACATCTGAAGTTTAATCCGTACTTGTTACCTACATGATATGGTAGTCCGGATGTTCACAAGACTACAGGAATATAAAAATAAAAAGACTCAAAATACTGCTAGACATCAGTTAAATCATAGTTGCTTTATCTATCCTCTCGTTTTACACATTGATATGTCTGTTTCCTGCTGAACCCGAGCAGGACCTCATAATGGTTTTATAGGGTTCAGCAGCTGTTTATGGGCTGCAGCTGCCAGAACCCGTATATTTTTATGAGTTGTCAGAATCTTCCAATGCATAGCGGTCAGAGCAGAGGAGTAGTGAGTGTGGTGAAACATAGAGGGGGTGGGGCTTACCTATCAACACTCTGTCAATCACGGTTCAACGTGAACATAATATAACAATTAGAAGTGTTTTATTTATTGCTGCAATCTTGCATGACACACATCTGTTTTTTGTTGTTTTAATATCTGATTAATTATTCATGTGAATGATCTTAATCTCAAATCATATATTTTTGATATATATGGAAATAATATCAATTTATTGTTTAAATAATTAGCACTTTTTGTTAATTAGATTTAACAGGCTTAATATCTTACATTTCAGATTTGTTGGTTGTCAGGGTGGTTTTAAATGACTGGGTGATTTATTAAAAAATATTGTTATGAATTATTAAATTATACTTTTAATATAATTTATATAAATACAACCCATTTAAACATGATAATAATAGCAATAATATTAACTATTATTGTTATTATTATATTTGCATTTGTTTTTTAGAAAGTTATTTATATAGTAAATTACATCATAAATTATATTTGTGTGTGTGTTTGCAAATAATCGTTTGACAGCACTAATTACACACACACACATACACACATATATGTATTAG
>JAUMHR010000072.1:6205675-6227123 GCA_032361145.1 Enteromius fasciolatus | reverse complement strand
GTGTGTGTGTGTGTGTGTGTATATATATATATATATATATATATATATATACATACACATACTTATATATAAATTCTTGTAAGTCAATTTAAATACAAGGAGGACGCTATTATCTTGAACACTAAAAACATGTTCAGCCCTTTAATTGAGGACAGCATCTACATGGTGGGCCTTCGGTGGTCCAGGATTTGCCTGACTGCTGTTCTAAAACCAAGAAATTTGCCTCAGCGAGTATCTCAGCAGCCGAATAAAAGGGAGAACATTACTACAGAGGGCACGTTAAAAACCGGTCCATATTGTAAGTGATCTTAATCCCCGAATCTAACCACTTGTGTTCCCTTTTTTCCCTTGAAATGATTCCAGTCGCTCTTTGGCAGGGGAGATCCACAACCCAAGTGTGGTGTGAAGAAGATTTCCAGATCTGTGCAACTGGAATAAAAGGAGGGGTCGAGGGGGACCACCCGTAAGGATCAGATAAGAGCATGGTAAGCCTGGCCCGAATCAGTTTGGCATTGGAAATTACAGTGATGTTTGCACGGGAGGAAAAACATTCCCCTCCGCTCTCCGCATAACCACACTATTCTCCGTAATAGATTTCAGGAGGCTTTTTTGCCCGCGTTGGTGGTTGTTTATTATTGTTCCAAATGATAGAGTGCAGAGCTGGAGAGAGGAGGGGGGAACTGAAAACAATCATCGTCAAACTCAAGTATGCTGACTGTCACTCTAGAGAAAGGCTTTTGGAATGGCCGACGAGAAGGAAAGATTTATGGTGTCTTAAAAGACACGCTTTAAAAAGCAATGGTCTCGGTTTATGGATTGAAAACACTTTTGTAGAACATGCCGTGCTCGTGCAGGACACGGTCTGTGTGTGAAAGCACAACTACAGGTGAGGGTTCGCCTATGCAAGCACTTAAAACGATGCTGACAGACGGTACGGTGAAGTGAGTATGTCTGCACGCTAACGGCTGAACCTTTGTAGCACTGCAGAATAGAGAGGAAAAGAAAACTAAAGAGACTGAATTAGCTTAACAGTTAAACACATTTGTCTTTTGGATCACTCCATTGTAAAGAAAAGCTGCAGATTAGTGGGGTCAGATGGGTTTTATTCAGAACCGCAGCCTATTGTGCAAACCGAAGGACAGAGAGTCTGGAGATCACCATAAAAGTATTGTTCTATCCAACCAAGCTGAATCTGATGACTCGCCCACCCACTGCAAGAGATTTCTGAATGTACTTCTGGAGTGATTTTAGTTTTACTTGTGTAAGTGCCGCCTGCTTGACATGTGAGAATTAATTGAAGAACGAAATAGAACTGATAAGACTGTGGGGGAAAAAAATAACATCTGATATAATTGGGAAAATTAATAGCAGGTAAAGCCTGAGGTTATCCATGGAAAGTGAAATAACTGAATATTTTGTATCGTGACAGTAACTCATACTAAATTCAATAACTGCAGGTCATTTCGTCTCTGAAGGATGGCGTGCAATCCGAGATGCTGACTTTAGTAACAACTGAATTTTTTAACTAGCATCATTCATTGCCGCGAAAGTACACGAGGTCTCTTTAGCTAGATGGAGAAACACTATCCAAACTCTCCATCCACAAACAGGCCTAGTGGTTGCATTTCACCATTGATTTAATAGAAATAAAACAGGATGGATTTGGGGATATTTCATTAATCTTCCTTGCCTTTCACTTTAGAGGAAATTAAACCAAATGGAGTTCAAATCTCAACTCCACCATTGTGCTCAAGGCTGCCAATGTCCATTCTCCCTTTGGCAAGGTACATCTCAATTCGCTACACAAATTCTTTCCTGATCCCCATTACGCTGCACTGTGAAGGCTCTGAACCCTGCACACCGTGCAGGTGCAAAACTGTAATGCTGTGTTACAAGTATACTGATACAAATAACTGAGGAAAAAAGTCAAGTAACCCTTTATGCTCCACCCCTTTAATTAGGCTACAGTTGTTAACTAAGACAAGCTTTGATAAGACTTTAAGAGATTTACCTGAACAGCATGGCAAACTAATGCTGATCATGTGGAAATAGCAGCCGATTTAATTAAAGGAACTTTAATGACTTTAAAATATGTAGACTAAATAAAATTAAGTTATTATCATATAATTAATTTAGGTTAGTATCATTAATTCACCTAGTGCCAAATGTTTTTGTGAACGAGAACTGATGACGTATCCACGCTGCTTACTGTCGCTATTAACGTTGCTTTGTCATGTTTTTCTTTAATTCCGGTTTATAATGACTATCCAAACTATGTGTAGCTATAAGCTGGTTAAAGGCTTGTGTGGGAACATCGTGGGTGACAACAGTTGCTAACGCAGGATTGGTCAATAACCCTTTCAAGGCGGGGCTTAGCGAAGAGTCAATTCAGGTAAACATCCCTATACGTCATTCAAATTTACTTTTTTCTCCTATAATAAAAAAAGTATAGATATTAAAAATAATATAGATATTATTTTTCATTCCATGTTTTGCAGTTTAAATATTTTAGATAACCACTAAACAACACAAGTATGAAAATGTCAGATTCAACTTTCAATCAAATTTTCTCTTGTTTGCTTCCCTGTGGATTGAAAAGGAAAGCTATACGATGCCCTGACCGCATCGGCTCAAACTGGGCTTTAGGCATTGCTGCACCACAACAAAACTCAAATACACATTGTACTGATTGAATCAGCTCAAGATAAAATCAAAATCACCGCAGAGCCAATAACAACATTCTGAAACAACCCTAATGCAATATGTTGCATCGGGGTTGTCTAAAGGTTCCCGGCATTAGCCTGTATTTTTAACCTGCACGGTGCAATTGAATAATGGTTGTGTCAGCGACTGGACGAGTCCAACGACCTTTCAAACAAACGGACAGAGCAACAAAACTTTTTATTTGTAGCTACCGAGGCACTGAAACTTACCCTGAAGCTGCGTAGAGGATAAACATTCAGTTCATTGAATGGAAATGTGGGAAATGACCGCAGCGAGGAAGAGGGAAATAAATTCAACAGCTCTCCTCCGGGGCAAAACGCTGACAGTTTGAGGGTCGGAGGGCCGCATTAATATGTATTTCCAATGATTATTGAATTATGTTTATGATATATTTCCTGAGCCTACATAGCATTAGTGAAGCTTTATTAGCGAACCCGTCCGCTGCGCGCTCCAGTTACGGCTAATGAGAGTAATTATTACATAGCTTAACTGTAATACTGTATTTGATTCTCAGGCTCCTGAATAACCCGCTCGCTGGCACGACGCGTCTCGCGCGCTAACAAAAGGCGCGTTGAGCCCCGGTGAGCGCGCGCTTTGCGCCCCAGGGTCCAGAGGCCAATACACTGATGCCTCAATAGGGTTAATACCCCACCGCATAAAGACGGGATTAGGGCCTAGCTTACACAACGAGGAGGAAGAAAATTGAATGTTTGGGAGAAAATATGCGGCTAATTCCATTCTGTCATCGGTGGATATTAAAGATTATTAGCTGGCACGTTCACTTATTTGTAAATCACAATGGCAGCACTGTGTAATTCACCCCGCACTTCCAAAGCCAAACGAAACAGAGCCACTCTTGTGCAAGGTATCGTAATTTACTACAGGCTCACAAATGACTGTCGTTATCTAAACATTTTACAAGGCTGTTGAGGTATATTTAGATGATTCGATTCAGATATTTCTAAAAGAAAGGACGTTTTTATAAAGCGCGCTAAATGCAGACGATGTTTTTGTGAGAATACACAAATCAAAGAGGATTTGGAGAGGTGATTTGTGTAGTTAAACCTATTCAAAGAATTTAAAGTCATTTACCGAAAAGAATTAAAATTAAAGGGGGACAAAAGGGAGGAATGACAAACAAATCTCCTCTGGTAGTATTAGCCAGGGCAGGGTCTTTGGCACCTGTAATGGATTAATGGAGACCACCACCAGTAGCAAGCTGAGGTAAAACTCAGAGATTGAGTTTCTACTCTTGGTTGCCGTCGTCGGTCCAGGTGCTCTCTCGTAATACCTCCCAGATCCAGACAATATGGTTCTGTTTTACTGCCTCTCTTCTTTCCCCTCATCATTCGGAAGTAGAAATGGTAAATGGTTTGTTTTGATTAAGGAAGCCTTCATTTGCATGGACTGTGTATCTGTAATTTAGCAGTACTGTAAAGGCTTGCTCCAATATTTTGGCAGTCAATCATCTATCCTTATTGTGTTCATATAGCATGAAAACAGCTCACTTATGTTTTAAATGCAATGATGCGTTCACAGTAGAATAGATCTGTGGTTGCAGTGTTCTTTGCACACCTGTGCCCTCTAATGGTAAGCATTTCAGAGGCGCCTCTTTGTTGCTGTCCATGGTATTGTCCAGCCTTTTAGAGTCATGTTAATGTCACCAACACCTAAGAAAAGTCATATTTTATATAAACAGCAAAACCTGCAAGAGCAAGTCTCAACTCAAACCACAAGTACCAAACTATAGCGCAGGAGTAAATACCACTTAGAGGCTTTAACGTGTCTTTGAGTCAGGAAAAATTAAAAGAAATTAAAGTGTCACGGGACATTAAGAAGCCTGAGTTAACGTACTAATATGCTGCATTCAATTCATTTGTGTCACTTGCTGGTCTGATGTTTTGATGGATTGATTCTAGGTTCCATTATGATTCTGTCACGTCCTTCAGCACCCATTTGAAATTCTTGTGATTCCTGCATGGGTAAAGTAGCTCTTCACAATGGCTCTCTGACAGGAGAGAGAGTGCAGAGAGGGACATTTGATTCTAAGATGTGTAAATGTGTCCCTGATTCTCATCTTAACGCTCGGTTAGATAACAGGCCGCTGCATACACTCCTGTCTCAGAGCGGTACAGCCAGAGCACCAGCTGCTTTTAATCGGTAATTACTGAGACTGGCTGATAGTTTCACACTAGAAATAATGATTAATAAGGCCACATATAGAGAGAGGTTCTTTTATACACAATGACAGGTTTTCAGCATAAATTCTTTTGGAAATTGTGTAAAATGTAAGAAATGAAAAGTCAAATGAGAGTCAAAATGAGGAGTAGCAATATTTTTTAAAAACATGATTTAAAAAAAATTCAATATTTTGCCACAAGTTACTGATTATTTAAATATTTCTCCTTGATGATAGAAATGTTCTTTGGATACTAAAGGTTTACACACTACGTTTTTAGCATTGTTCTGTCTTATTTTCTGAATGCGTTTACCTACTAAAGTTAATTATTAAAAGCACAAAATGAAAACAACAGATATTTTTCTACGACATTCACTGAAAAACATAATTATCTCTGTAACATGTCAGCTGTGCCAGTGCATATTGTGATGATCATTGTTTTAATTAATAATCCCATGCAGGCCTAAAGTGATAAATGCACAAACTGTATTTTTATTAACAAATAAATAAGCAAAATAAAAATTATAATGGCTGTTTAATATTAAAATAGTTTAATATTTGTTTAGTTATGTGTGTGTATGTATATTTATATAGGCCTATATATATATATACACACACACACACACGCAAAGAAAAAAACTCTGTATTCTTTAGTGTTAACTGAATATACTGGAGAAAAAAAAAGAAAAGTAGTTGAAAATAAGTAGAAATATTGACCTGTTACTGTCTCAAACATGACACTAAACACTTGTTTCACTCCCAAAATATTCACATTTAATTAAAAATATCATTAGCAGTAGTACCAAAAGCTTTAGAGTGAATGATAAAGAGTGTTTTGTGATCTTTGTGACAGGCTTTATGTTTCTAAGTCACTGTATATGGCTCTGGTCAACTGTCAGAGGCTCAAGGCGGCTGTTGAACTGTTGCACCAGTGGATGCCTGTGTTTCAGCACTGTAGAACTCAGCTCAGGGGGTTCTACAAAAGACATACTGTAAAACAGGCACCCGCCATATGACAGCCATGACATGAACAATAAATATGGATTTCTCGCCGGCACCAGTATGGAATGAAAGATTAAATGCAAAGAACTCCTTTTAATCCAGTGCCAGTTTTCCCTCTATGGCTCTGCTGAAATACACAGGAAATAAACACACATACACTGCTGTCTGGCACTGTTTGTGGCTCTGCCTCTGTCTAGCACTCCAAATTCAACACACACACACACACACACACACACTCACACTTGGGTGTTTTGTGGAGGTCCACGTATATCTATCTATCTGTCCATCTTGACATTCATTCATCCACAGATGTTTTCTCTCTGAGACATGATGACATGTAAAAAACGAAATGGAGAATTGTGCTTGAGGCGATCTGGAGGTTCTGACAGCCTGTCTTACTCTGAGGTTTGTTTATGCTAGTTAAAATGTGGTTATATTACAAAGTCCCTTTTGATTTGCTGCATTACGATAGATTTTAGAGATCAAGGCCCTGAAATATATGTTGTGCCGTGAAGATGCCCGTGCGCGGACCTTCTATTGAAGAGGCCTGTCTAGGCCTGTCTACAGAGCCACCATTTACTCCCTATGATTGATGTCAGCTATTCAGCATGTAAGTGGTGGCTTCACACCTCTTTCGCGGCTTTTAATTTCAAATGGCCATCTCATTTTTTCAATCCTTTTTACTACCTCCTTTCAGTGCCTCTTGAAAGTTGAGATACATGTACAAAAAGAGGAAATAATAATGCTAGGTGCCTTTTTTGAATTACAGAGTGCCTAGAGAGCAGAGCCGAAAATGCAAGTATCCTTTCATTCAGTCATAATAGGCTAAAGTGTTTGCATATCTAAGGGAAAATCAGTGTCAAAATTATGTTAGAAGGGAAATGGTGTAATGCATTTTTAGCATTAAAGAAAAGTAAAACCGTTCACAAAAAAATAAATAAAAATGCACATTTTGCACACCTACACACGCATGTTTTTCTGTAGAACTAAACATTATAATTTTTCACCTTTTGTAAGTCAATTTTAAACAATGCAGAGTTCAAATTAGCTTGAAGCACCTTGTTTCCGTTTTAATCATGCGATAAACATGCAATTATTAAAACAAAAGGCACCTATTGAAAAGTAATCGCCGCTCTTAATAAGGCAAACTTCGAAGCGTTAATGGCCCTGCCTTTACGCATTTATTCCTGTGATAACTTCTGACCATTAATAAACCGAGATTTTAATAGCCCTTTCTTTAGTGTGTCATTTGCGTCTATCATAGCCAGACTACTATATCCAAAGTCATGCAGGAGATCGTTTCACTCGTCCTTCTGTTGTAAAGCTGCTTGTTTGAAAACTTTTGAGAACACAAAATAGTGTCTCTAGATTCATTCCCGTGATTCCGAATTAAAAACGGTACGTTATTCAAATCAAAAAGGGAAAGCTGATGGGACACTTAAATAAGAAACGTGTTTGTATGTACAGTGGTTTGGTTTTATAGTGTTTAAAATAGGTTACATAAAATATTTCATATATATCATATTCAAATCATATGACTAGCCTAATATAGGTAGGCTATTATTTGGTCCATAATAATACTAAAATAAATAAATAAAATATACTTGCTATTAAAAGTTTGCTGAGGCCCCCTAGTGGGTCCAGGGCCCCTGATTGAGAACCACTGGTCTAGCAGTCTGTTGGCAGGTTCATACGCGAGTATAATGTTTAGATACATTTTTGTTCTGCTCAATCATTATATGCTTAGAGTTTATCATTACTGGAGCAATTCCATAAATCTAAATCGATTTTTTTATACCTAATGGTAGCCTACACACAATATGACTGCGTTATGTTTAGAAATAATCAGCCGTGCCGTGCCACGGCTACACTGCCCGAATATCCTCCGGTTCTCCAATAAACATTCAAACATTACAAATGCGCGATATTGGTGATAAATTGAATAGCCAATGTCACAAAGCAGCATTTTCCTTCATGCAAATTTCATTTGATCAAGGAATGTAATTGCAATAAGTATGTTTCAGAGCTGGAGAATAGGGCCGCTAATGGTCGTTATCTTATCACAGCGAGGGTCATATGTTCATTGAGCGCGTGCTTATTGGAGGTGTTGTAAGTTAACACGCGCGATTTCCTCCCTACCGGGAATCCGCTCGTGATGGAGTAAACACGCTAATCTGCTCAGCATTATCTCCCGCGGACAGAGCGCGACAGTCGTGTCAGACCGACCGTTCTGCAAATAACATGAACTATTAAGCAATTTAAGATATAGTCCTTGATAATGCAGCGGAATCTGTGGACATCAGTTCAGGGGTTTTGCACCATGTTATTAAGTGCCTCATTTGAAAGAGAAATAAATAGGAAAATATAGACCAGGCGTCAGGGAGTGCAGTGATATTTTGTATCAACGTCTGCAACTCAAGTGGTTTTGAATAACGTGTCTCAAATTTTTATAGAGCCTAATACACTTATTTATCAGCTACAAATAACGGTTTCAATGAACTGTGTAATTTAATTTCGAGTACAAATATATATAACCTATATATATATAAATATATTTGTATATTATATAATATATATATAACAGACATGTTTTGCATCTTATTGCATTTAAATTGTCCATTTTAAACTGAGTTTTACACTCATCCTCACAGTTGTCAAAATACCTAGCCTGATACACTGTACCTTGTTTGTACAATTTTGTATATATTAGTGAGTCCAGTGAATATAGTAGAAAGTATTACATATGATGTTTTTATATTTGAACATAGATTAAAGGAGAAAAAAACTCGGGTGGATGTTATATCAGAACCTGCATGCTCAGATGATAGACATTTAACAACTATTAAAATGAACGCAAATTAATTATAAATTAGACAACTAGATTGTATAAACTAGATAAATTATACTCTCCTACCTGTAAATCATTTAGGCCTATATTTTCACAGAGAGACTTGCGACTACTTCAGTCACCTCAGGATGCTGGTGCACACATGATTTCACCCCCGTAGATAATTTCTAATCGGTTGCAAATCCGTGTTTCAACACCTCCCGGTTTTAGAGATTATAAAACTAATTGTTTGACAGAAGTGCCTGTTGATTTGAAGGCTAGTTGTTATAATAGGCTACATTTAAAAAAAAAAATCAAAATAAGAACGAAGCTCACCTGCTTGAACTCAAAATCTGAGTTTGGAGAAGCGATGAAGCCGTTGTTCCACCCCTGCACACAGGCGCATTTTTACGCACAAATTATACTTTACAATAGTATACAACAAAAATCCACATTTTCCTCTAAAAAGGGGAAATGAAAAAGCACATCAATTTACGGCCAAATTATAAGAGTCTTTGTTGACAGAATTAATCTGATTGACTCATGCGGGTAGCTCTTTAAAAATTCAGGCTGGAACTAAATTATTTGTTTCTAAAGTCAGCAAATAACTTAATCAAATTAATTCTCAATACACAGATCGGCGGCTTTCACGCCATTGTGTGCTAACCCTAAGCCCAGCCAATCTCTTATTGGAGAAGTCATTCACAAATCCTTCAATGACGTCAGCGGGGTATAAAACTGAGCAGGAGGTTCAGCTCAGCCACAAACGATTCACTGAATCCGCTGCGCTCGGTCCCTCTTTCCAAAAGGAAAAAAACGATTTGAGAATAGTTCATTTTTTTGCGACTATGAGGGAAACCTGCGATTTTTAAAAGGACTACAAGAATATTTAAGTACTGTTGGCACAAACTCTCAAACATCTTTTCGCCTGTGATGCCCGCTGGGATGTTTAGTATCGACAGCATCTTGGCAGGGAGACCCAGCTGCAAGGACTCGGTTCTGCTCCATCGGAATGCTCCGGTTGTGTTCTCCAACTTGACGGAATCCTTGTACACAGCAGCTGGCGATTTTAACGGACTGTATTCACACACCGGACCTCCAGCTCCTAACTTACAATCTGTAAATGGAACCAGGATAGGCTACAACAACTACTACTATGGACAACTTCATGTCCAGGGGCCGACTGGACCAGCTTGCTGTGGCGCAATACCCACTCTCGGCTCGCAACAGTGCCCTTGTATTCCCACAGGTATGCTACTTTTATTTATTTCTTTGTATGGCTTATATATTTATAATTGATTATTGAGGTGAATGTTTCAGTATTCTATTAGTAAACTGCATGGTGAATTTCGTTGCACTTTTTTGTAGCACATCTTAAAAATAAAGCTTTCAATTACAACCAAAAGGGGTTTTCAGTCAAATGTCATATTAAGGTTATTAAGATTTTTTGATATTATTATTATGAAAGATATCAAATCAAACCAGCACAATTATCTGACGAACCTATAACGTGGCCTAACGTTTAATCTCCAACAAAAAACAAGCATAACAAAACATCACGTACCCCAAAATGGTTATTGATAAGAGGACTCTTTGAAGAACTTAACTTTTTTTTAAAAAAACTTAAGTTTTATTCAAGTACATTGCATTTGAAATATTTATTCAGTGTGCTCAAATGCATTGATTTGATTTTCAGGCTATGACAGCGCCGGTTCAGTACTTATTTCTCCAGTCCCACATCAGATGATGTCGTACATGAACGTGGGCACCTTATCCAGAACCGAACTACAGCTACTCAACCAGTTACACTGTCGGCGCAAGAGACGGCACCGAACCATTTTCACCGACGAGCAACTGGAGGCACTGGAGAACCTTTTCCAAGAAACAAAATACCCTGATGTTGGCACACGAGAGCAATTGGCACGAAAGGTGCACCTACGCGAAGAGAAAGTAGAGGTGAGTGAAATCAATTTATGGTTCACATTGTAAACGACAGAGTTCACGTTACTTTACATTTTCTATATAAAAAAAGACGGCTGGAGTTCCAATAGCTAATGCAATACGTGTAGGCCTGCTTAACCTATAATTATTTTTTGAAGCTGCCTATAATTTCACCGTGCAATGCCATTGCTATGTTAATTATTTAGAGTTGACAAAGTGGAAATGTAATTCCATTTTTAATGAACAATTTATTAATCGAAGGCTACACAATTTATACAAATTGTAGTCATACACATCAGTGTCAAAGAAAAAAATCCACAAAAATTGTATGTGATGCATTTAAAAATAATAACAACTTTGGCTGATAGTAAAATTACAGAAAATTGTGACAAATTATAAATATAAATAAATTACCTATAAATGGGCTAAATACATATATATTATAGCAACTACAAAAGTTAGATTTAACCCCAGACGCGTTTAGAAGTCGTGTTGCCTTGAATTAGCAACAGCTCTCGTTCCATCAAATCAGTGTTGGCACTGTCATTATTTAAAAAAATTATTTTACATGTACATATTACAAAATCGTTAAGTGTGTTGTCTATAACGTAAGATATCTGACGAGTAGGTCATGGTATCGGGCGCTAAAGTAAGCCACAGTTTGGGCTGCGCGAGACGACTGAGTAAATGACTGACATAGATTTCTCACAACCTAAAAGTCAATGAATGATTCGCACATAAGCAAATCAACTCGGCCTTTCACGTGACGTATTTTGAAATTGAAATTGAGCATTTTACATTTTTTCTTCGCTTAGGTTTGGTTCAAAAACAGACGGGCAAAATGGAGAAGACAGAAAAGGTCGTCGTCAGAGGAATCAGAAAACTCACAGAAATGGAACAAATCCACGAAAACAGCCACAGAGAAAATCGAGGAAGGCAAAAGTGACGTGGATTCTGACAGCTGATATATAGAATATGAGACCGGAAAATCTTGCACAATTATGATTTGGACTTTATGTACATATTGTAAAGTACCATGTGAGTAAGAGTGAAAATGTGTTGTCATGCTGTTGCACAGATGTATAGTAAATGTTACCTTTAACAGTGATATTGTTATTTATATTAATTTAAATTTACACAGACAAAATAACGTGGATTCTGGCCATAGTAATATTACCTGATGTATACAGAAAACATTTTTTTATGTCTTGTCGTATAAAGATGTTCTGGGGCTGTAACTGAAGACGTACGATGGCAGGACGATACATTTTAACATTGATTAAATCGTTTTATGCCGCCTGAAAACATAAGCAAATATTAAAGTAATATCTAAAATGTTCGATTTTCGTATTTATTTAAAATATGGCATTCTGTAAGAGCATTTCAATTCGTCGAGTCCTCTTAGAATTTGATGGTTATCAGCAGTTGTTGAACCGAGAAAATTTGTCATTTAGTTGTGCAGGATATAAAATAATGATATATTTTAAAAAATCATAGTATGTAGAGATATACATAATTTGTGGGATAGTATTTCGAGCTAATTCTTCTTCTTATTCTGCATTATCTGACTTGAATTTACCATTAGATAAATAAAAGATAGGCACGCTGATTGGGAACAAGTTTATTAGAAAATTTAGCTTCAAATAAAAATGACATTTTTGTCTTTTTATTTTGGTAAGTTTATAAACCGATAGAGCTGATAAATGAATAGTCACAAATCATCAAAGGAATGACAAGAAGTAGTTAATGGTGTAAAATGCACGAAATTCAACTGCTCTTTTTAATTAACCAAACAGAACCACTTTTTTTTTCAAGAATTTTCCACTTGGATATTTAAATGTATATAAACTATTCACACGTAAGCTATGTCTATCCCTATTTATAACTGTGCCGAATATAAAAAAATATTGAAAAGTGAAATAGTTATATCAAACGCGACATTATTGCCAAAAAAAGACCTAATTGGCCACATTATCTGTTGTTATTGTACCTGATGTTTAAAGATAATTATAGCCTATAATAAAATGTGGTGAATTAAATTATATCTTTGAGCCATTTAATCAAACTGAAGTAACCCACCCACCCAGGAATTACAACTATGGCAGTGTGTTAACATGAAATTGTCGTTTCAACAAGTTGATAAAATGTCTATGATTTTTAATTTAATTTAAGCCAAGTGGCAGGATTAGGGTCCATTACTTTACCTAAATGTCTCACAATGCTGTCCAATGGCACTTTTTACAATTCAATGTTGAGATAAATTTAAATTTTTTAATTTTTTACCAAAGTTACTTTCATTTTTAACCAAAAATGTACAAATGTTGTCAGTGCCTTTTTTATGCTATAATAATAATAATAATGGCACTTTGTCTTTCTCTGCCCCGAAAACAAGCTAATGATTTCCATGAAATAGAGAAATCAAAATGAATTAACTAAACAAGCATTTCAGTTTCTGTGCTCTCTCATGCTAATGGGTCATAACATATATCCACACAAGGGTGTGCAAGAGGAATTAAATGAAAACTACAAATACAGATGTGCGTGTTTTCCTGTGGACAGGTATACTGCACACATATTTAAATGAATAATTACAGCTTAGTCTCTTTTAAAGGAATAAGCTACTTAAATATGATTTGTGAGCCTGGCAACATGCCAGTGTCTTGCCTGTAAGAGCACACTTTTTTTTGTTATATTGAAAACTTTCTCTTGATGGAACACAGATCTCGAGTCTTGAAGGGCAACAGTGTGAGCCGAATATTTATTTGTGTTTATGTGCTTATGCATTTGGGCTATTTATCATCAAAAATAAACATCCATACCCAGTCTGTAAGTATATTGACTCAGGCCAGCGTGTTTTTCCAGACATGAAGCTGATTAAGTGAGATGTTTTTTACTAAACACCCCAGCCATCGAAGACATGGGTAGTTTCTTAACAATTTGTTATTCCTTCACAGTAAATAGTTAGTTGAGTGATTTTAAATCACAGTCTGCCTCTCTGTGTACATTCAGTCTCCGGTTTTTCCTCTCCTCTCTTCTCTTTTTTTTAGCACACCATTCTAAACCGCACAACAAAAAAAAATAATACTGTTAAACGTCTTCGGTGGCTTTTTAAAAACAGATTAAAATAGGGTAGTTCAGGTACTTAAAGATTTGGCAATAACACAAACCAAGAAACAAAGCATGTTGCACTAATAATCCTTCACATGTCTAGTGTGATTTATAAAGTGTTTCTTCACTAAGTGCCAGTGAGATATACAAAGCACAGGACTGAGTCCATTAATCTCTGCTTTTCGTATTTTCCCCTTTTTTAGGCTGTAATTTAGTATTACAAAAATTTAATACACACTGTTTTTTTTCAAACCATTATTTCTTTGACCTTTTTATGCATAGTTCCCGGCACTTGGAAAAACATAGGTGGAGTCCAAGAAAAATTAAGCAGCGAGTCAAGTCCAGAAGTAGATAAATCTTTAGTCTTGTGCTTGTTTTCTAAGAAATGCTGCATATTTGCAGTTGTACATACGCTTTACGTTTCCCTTACATTTTCCCTCTTACAGAATTAATATTTTTTGATCTTAAAAAAATGTGACGCATTCATTGAGAATATGGTTGACGTTCTATTTAATTTAGCTATTAATTGAATTAGACTGTGTGCTCTCACTTACCTTTTTTTCTTCGAGATTTCACCACATGAGTGACAGCTTTGGGTGGATTCCCCCATCTAAAGATAGAAACGGGTGTTGGCCATCCTCTGTGGTGCATTTTAAGAAACATATAAAATGGCCTCCTAACACAGGAAGGAATGAAAGAAAGACAAATAATACATATTTTTAACATATGATTACCATATTTCAGTGGGATGGCATGTGGTTTGTACTCTAAAAAGCCCTACAATGCGACATCGTGTTTTTAAAATTACAAGTTAAAGAAACAAGCACACTTTTTTATATAGTGAGCTTAGCACCTGAATAGGCTTTAGCAATTGCGGCCCTTCATTCTGTGGGTAATTACTAGCCCTGTCACCACATTCGTTCCAGCACGCTAGCTACCAACTGCATTCGGTTAGCGTCCCTCCTCACCCAAACCACACGGCCGCTGAAAACCAAGGGGGACCCCAGGTCAGGACCGCTAGCTTGCAGCAGACACTTATCTCTCTGAGGTAAATCAGGTAATTGTACACTAAGGCCAAATGTTCTTCAGTTTTACAGGGCTCAGATCACATCTTTATGTTCTTGGGGCCCTTAAGGTTCAGCTCTTTAGAGAAGGCACAACGTTTTCCCTGACGCGTCCTGCCAAAGCAAACAAACACTAGCAATATGAATGAGCTGTATCTATGGAGAACGTATGCATATGTGTGTGTGTACATTCATTTGTACGGCCGTGCTCTGTGGAACCGCGCTTGTTTGCTGGGAAATCAGGAAGGGCCCATCATACGGCACTGCCCTGGCTTCAGTGCTGATTAGCAGTGTGCGCTAACCTCAATCCTCCAGCAGGGTCGGCCTCTGGTGTGGGGTGAGCAGGGCACCCGCCTGTGGGTTAGTGGGAGGAGGAGGAGCGCACACTTTTGACCCGCTGCGAAACTTTTGGCCCTGGTTCAAAACGGCCCCCGGGGAATGGCAGGAGTGCAAGTCCACACTGAACAGGCATAGGGCAGGTTCGCAGCACACCGGGAACACACGGCCTACGACACTCTCCAGATAGTTTAAGACCTCTAATGCACTCGCAAGGACACTCAGATTAGCATGCGTGTTGTTCCGCAACCTTTGGAGCAATTCACTCCCTCAAAAGCACGCCACAAATGACAGGCTGTTGCTGAGACCCAACAGGGAAGTCGTTGTTTTGTGACCTCATAATGCGCCCTTTGCCTTCCAGTTGGTGAGAGCTGAATGTAAATAAAACAATGTGGGGATTAATGGCGGAATGATTCAAGCGCTCTGCCTGTCCACGACAGGGGAAATCGCAGGCGTTTACAAGAGATAAATCAGAACTATTTGCTGTATCAACAACACGGGCAGTCCGGATTCTGGATGATAGATCATAACTGAAAATGAAAAGCTAAGCTTGGGCTTAAAATGTCATTTTCAGCGACGTGACAAAATAAAATAAGGCAAACCAAACATGCTGTTTGGGATATTATATTATTAAAGAGGTCTGTCCCGGTACAGTGTAAACATATTGAACACGTCGAGGACAAATGATTGAAGAAATGATTTCCTAGAGCCGTTCTTTCTAGCCAGAAAATTACACAGCGCATATCATTTTACATCTGAAAAAAAAAATGGCAGTTTCAGAGGACAATTCCTGTATATAATAAAACATAAGAATATGTGCCTTGAATACAAGGGATATATAATTTTCTATCTTTAGTTTTCAAGCCACAAGGAATTTAAACAAGTATATCAAGAACTGTTTGAAATAACATGAGGAAACATGAATTTAGCAGAAAACCCAAAGGCACAATGATGTACGACACTCTGATAGATGAAGCGCAAACAAAGATTTAAAGCAAAGCATTTTCACAACAAATGAATTATCAATAAATCACAATGACAGATTTACATTACCGTGATAAATGAACTGCTCTGCGAGCGTTTGCTAACTTTTCGGGCCCCGTGTGCTTTTCCCAGAGACGGTCCTATAATAAAACCAAGGAAAGCAATATGTTATCTATCAAAAGCAATTTGTTATCTAACATGCAGAAGGTATTAAAAACCAGAAGATTAGTTCCACAAGATCTGCAAAACAAATAAAATGTGCAATGAAAATAATACCTAATATTGCAGATCACGTAACACCGTTTCAATGAAAGAAAGCATTGATGTAAGGTTCAGTGGGGTACGATTCAAAACATTCAATCAACACGTCTCAAAGACCTAGCATAATTATGAACACATTTTAACTGGACTTTTCAGATTTAACATGCTCAGGAGTCCTGAGCTGCCCTCTAGTGGATGCAAATGTACACTGGTGAAACAATTAATAATACTATATGCATATTTAATAAATAGGTCTGCAAATATAAAATGAACATCTTAATTAATCTCAAGATCTTGACCAATCATTGGAAACTGGAATCAGCTGTAAAATAAATAAATGGATAAAATATGTCCGAAAGTATTATTGCATGAAATGTTAGATTTTATAAAGTTGACATTCTAACTATGACAACCTTAAAAAATACATTTTGTAAAATTCCATCAAATTTTCCACAGACCCCCTTGCGGCTCCCAGGGGTTCCCATAAAGGCCCCTGCTCTATTTTATTACAAAATCAAACTGTGATATGTTAGCTGCACAACAGCAGCTTTATCTAATAAAAAATCATTCGTTTTTGAAACACAAACTACCCAGGTATCCTGCGCACCGTAATTAGCCTATGATTAAAGAAGCCCGGTGATGATTGTCATCTGATGCCAATTACAAATAGTGAATTTACAGTGAACTACTACAATGAAACAAAACACCAGGAGGCAGAGATAGTGTCCGTGCTCCCTCCCCCAAGTCCTGCTATTTTCCCCAATTAATTCCCTGACAGACGATATCCACCATGCACCGTACTTTCCACAAAACATATCTTAGGTTAAACATGCAATCAAAGCACCAGCGCCACGAGAGAAGGATAGACCTCTTTTGGCAGCCTTACTCAGAATCCCTTCAGTCATAACAAATCTGCCCCGTGGCTGCTGATGGACAGCTGGTTTACAGCCAATGTCAGGCATTAACAGATTTGATCCGTATTCGAAAAAGGAGGCCTGGGAGCAGCAGAGGAGTGAGTGGTGGGTGGCGGGCGTCTCACGCCAGGGCCTCTGCGTGATTCATGGCCCAGGGAGGGTTTCCACTCACATCCACTGATTTAGTGAATTTGCTTACTTTTTTTCTTTCACTGTAGTATCAGTAAACATTAAATCTTGTAAATACACATATGTATACAAGCAAATGCAAAGAATTAGTCTACAGATAAAAACAGGAGGACATCCACTTAGCCTAGTTAGTCAGGTTAGACGCCATATTGAATTTTATGAAAAAAAAAGAGGCTGTGAACCTACAATGTCAGGCACTATATAAAGTTTTCACACCTTTCAAAGTTTTTTTATGTAGTTTTTGTGTATATTATTATTCTCAGAAAGACATTTCGTCAGTTTAGCAATCATCATGTTGTTAAATAACAGTAACGTTACAGTCCAGTAAACTGTAATTACCTCGTTTTCATTCATCTCAAAAAATAAATACGATGCTGCCATTTGATAATAAATTAAGGTCTACTATCAAAAGCTTAGAGATATATAAAGTACCTCAGAAGTCACTTTAAAACCAAACAATTCAAGTGACTAACTTGAACTTCATCCTCACGCTAAAACACCTGACCGCGTGGGTTGGATTTTGCCCGCGAAATGTCGTATAATTGCACTGCAGCTTTAGAATTCGCTTTTGTGTTTAAGTACGGGTCAAAGAGAGTCGGTGGGTGGGATTCGCTGCGGATGGCTTTACACTTCTCTGCCTTGAATTTAACATGCATAATCTGAGACTCGCGAGGGCCCTGTAGCAGAAGCGGGAAGCTCTCATTAAAGAACCTGTGTGATGTTTTATGAACTATGAAATTCACTTAAGACCCAAGGGGGAAAAAAGAGCTGCACTAGAGTAAATATTTATCAGCGTTATGGGTTGACTCGAGCGGGAGGGTCAAGAGAGCGGGCTGCAGGAGGAATCCGAGGATACGAGAAGAGGGAGCGAAAGAGAAAGCGATACACTAGCGGTTCTCAAACTGCTCTGATTACGGTCTCACTCTCTTGACCCCGCGAAGGCAACGGTGTTGGCAGCTCCCGCAAACTAATCTTCCGTTGCTAAGTGAGTAATTGAATGTGAGAGCTTATGTATTTTTGTAATGAGCTGACAGCATATTTCCACTCTTCGCCCAAAAGGTTACCCTAATCAACATGGTCACGCTGTTTCTCTCAGAGTGACAGCGCCGCGCCAACAACATGACAAAGCGTCCAGCCGCGCGGCTCGCGCAGATGTCGGCCGTGAGAGACTCTCTGTTCCCGTGCAGAGCGTGGACCCTTGGCACGAAATCAATGTCAGTGCACTGTATTTTTCTCGCGACAGAAATTAATAGTTTCATGGAGCTAGGGATAGGGGGTTGTTGTGTGACACACATCAAAGTTAACTTTTTTTTTTACAAAATACAATCAAAGAACAAACTCATGCATTTCCTTTTTGATATTAATAACTGGTTTAGGCCTATATTGAAAATGTTATTAGACCACAAACCTTTAAATTGCCTTTTTATTTCTCACTATGTGCAACTAATTGTAATACAGCATTTATGTGCATGCTTACCTCTAACCAACATAAAGGTAAAGGTACAAGTAACATGTAACAAAACTGGATATCCTCAAATTGTTATTCATTGATTGATTGCCTGTCTCAGAAAATATAATATGTTTATGAATTTGCATGATATTATTTGTATGTGTTCATATAGCCTAATCTACTTACACCTTGCAGATATTTACGTTTTAATTGCAGATTCTTGTATGCAACTATGAATTTACCAACAATTTTTCAGTTTTCACACGCGATTTGGGTTGATATTGGACTGCTGAATCTCAGAAATTCTCAAATCTGCAATATTTTAAAAATGTTTAATTAAATTTTAATTTGTTTAAAAAAAATGTAAAGTTCATTTCTCACCCTATGCAACCTCGTGCATCATGTTGCAATGCAGAGTTACAAGTAGGCAAAAGCAGCAACCTGTTAAGATTTTATTTTCTCCCATAATACCACATAACAGCAAACACCAACACAGCACTGGTGTTTGCTGTTATTTAGTGTTGTGTGTGAAAATAAAACCTAAGTGCCTTTTACCCCAGGGGGCTTTTAGCCCTGTTGTACCCTGCTGAAGGAGAGAGCACGCATATTTCACTGCAACAGTAATAAGAGAGTGTATAGCTTGTGGGATTAACGGATACTTTGACCGAATGTGGAATCTGTGAGTGAAAACACACATGATATAAGATGGATTCTGTCTTTTGCATCTGTAACTTTAGCTGACGGGTTTGTGGGAAATCAGCGCAGACCGTGAAGCTCTGCATCGAAAGGCTATCTGGTGCTCTCACTCTGAGCGGGCCTTTAACCACAAATACTTCCCCTTTCATTGTCCACTGGAGGATATAGGAGCATATGGAAGATTATTTTCAGTGACATACGGAGGTGTTCCATTTAAAATGCCAAGACAATTTCATTCCGACTTTTGAGATTGTATTTTGAACCCTTCTGAACTACTTTACCCATAACAAATTCCAAACATGTGACATGGAAGAACTTGCATTATCTGGTGTTAGGACGGACACTAACGACTCAGTTGCACATATAGGGGATATTCATTACAGGAACCTAATGAAAAAGAAAAGCATATAGGTTACTGAGTGTACACCGCTGTTTTTTCCTGGATAAATGCAATCAAATGCACATTATTGAACTGACCTTGTGTCTCGAAGCCTTTCCCTGGGACTCTTTCCGTCTATCTGCAGCACACGGATCGTCCACACATAACGATATGTAATGTAATCAAAGTCAGCGCTGTGTTTTATACAACTAATCAGCCTCAAACGATCTGTGAGCGAGAGAGACGGCCCGAGTGGTGTGGTACTCATCAGCTTCAATGTATTCGTTGTTTGGATTGCTGTGTTTGTATAAACCAGATTGGTTTGCACTTAACCCTGTAATATATGCAAAACAATCCTCTAGATAGTACTCTTAAGCTTTGCCAGTTACCACTCTGGCAGCTGCAGTAAACTTGGCTGTGTAAGAAAAATAGCATGTAATAAATTATGACATGAACCAGCACACGTCACACGGGCAGGCCGGCCTTCAGCTCTGATCAGCAGTCAGGATATTAAAAATGGCACTGCAATGCACAGATGCAGGTCAAAGAGTCACGGTCTTTGGAAGACACAGAAGGACTGAGCTCTCATAAAAACGTATTTAAATAAACAGAGAGAGGAGGTGTGGTGAAGGGGCTTCGGCCCTGATGATATATATTCAGTATGAAAACTCGCATATACAAATGACTGGGGGTGAAGCACAGTGTATTAGAAATCAGATACTTCATGAGCTCTGTGGCAAGAAACAAAAACAGTTGGCCAAGAATCTTCACCGAATTACTCGCTTTGTAGTCTTGAGGCTCAATTGTATGTAAAACAGATGTAAAAAGGGGCCTATTTTCTGTTTTATTTATTTTTGCAGTTATACTTGATATACAAAATAAACATGACCTGTTTCTTTATTCATCAACCGATATGCTTCATTTCGGATGGGACACTGCCCAGCCACACAGCCTAACATTAGATGGGATCTCCATTTTGGAACAAGTAGCCCTGTGGTTTTCACAGTCCACTGACACAGAGAAATGCTGGATTCCCTTGTGGTCCCTCATATTTTCTTCACTGAAATGTAAGAAGGGGCCGGCCCAGAGAACATGCAAATGAATTCATAATCAAATCTGTCTGTTTCACAGAGTTCAGGTACACCCTCAAGCAAACTCTGTCAACAGGCCCTCAGTAAACCAAAGGTAATCCATGGTCTTTACACCCAACTGACGCTTATTAACTGCCATTTTCTTTCCTGAATAATGGCCACAGCTGCAAGCAATACAAACAGTCTTAAGATATTACTCTGTCACTTGTCTTAGCCATTCAGCCATTCTATCTATCTATCTATCTATCTATCTATCTATCTATCTATCTATCTAATTTATAAACACATGTGTGATATAGCACA